>JALPCB010000100.1:0-69201 GCA_026538395.1 Cryptococcus sp. GC_Crypt_3
AGCTTGACCTGGGTTCGTCGTGGTAGCGCCCGCGTCGGGAACCCACATGCCGTGATGAGGTGGAGGTGGACTTTGGAGCTGGTGGTGGGGCTTGTGGGAGAGCGTATCTATATCGCAGGGAGATCAGTGATTGTACACATCTTGAGGCTTTCTGACGGAGGAATAGCAAGCTCAAGGCAAGGGAGAGATCATAGAGCAGGGAATAATGAAATACGACAGCTTCGACACCGACTCACCGCTTCACCCATTCCCTGGCATTTGCATCGTGTTTCTTCCTATCCCGCCTGTACTCCTGGGCTATGGACGGGACAAGCGGGTCGGCGGGATTTGGGTCTGTGAGGAGGGACGACAGGGAAAGGATGACTTTGTAGAGGGATAACGCGGGTGACCAGGCGTTTTTGAGGAGCTGCAAGTGTACGCAGTGCGCAGTATGTCGTTTGGTCAGATACAGTGAAGGGAAGGAAGGGGGAAAATGTGAGCGTTAGTGAGTGATCCATATGACGCTAGGTGGGCAGCTTACGTCGAGACCTGTAAGGGCATGCGTTAGTGATCTGACCTAAGATCGAAGGGACGGAAGGCAGACTCACAGATAGCGCCTGTGCTGGCGACGTTGCAGTGGTAGAGCTTCGTGACGAACTGGAGGTGGGGCGGTGAGAAGCTACATGTATTGAGACCAATTGACGGTAATGAAGGCACGGACCATCATCGTCAGCAACCCAACAACCCGTGGTAAGAAGTGTGAATGAAAGACTAACGGATAATCCTCCGGGACTCTGATATCAACCTCGAACACACCGCCTTCATAGGGCGATCCAGCCGGACCTGGGATGGTCGCTTTCCACTGGAAGATATTACTCTCGTTGGGCACTAGCGTTATCGCGCCTAGTTCCTCGCGCGATAGGTCTGCTATTTCCTTCTTTATCCGTTTGGCCGACATGCCGGGGTTCGAGGAGCCGCCTATCCGGGGAGGCATCGTAGCTGTCCTTGCTCCTGGTCTTGATGCTGCTATTACGGGGCACTCCAGAAGGATGGGATAGGTAGAAGAGGTCTGAAGGTAGAGATAGAGATAGAGGTCGGTGCGCTGTTGGAGGAGGAAGGAGGAAGGGAGACGAACCGGTGGCAAAGCGTGCTCCGAGTACTTGGTGACTGGGCCAACGAGGTACGTCACCTCTTCGCAGCGCTGCTGCTTAGCTCGGAATGAGCCGAAGTCTACCTAGACTATAAGTCGTAGGGCGAGGCTGGACGACGGTATAAGATGATCTGATAAACGATGATCAGCGTTGCAGCATCTCATTGTAAATCAACCAGACTCTCTCAGCTGGGACTTGAGTACGGTTGACGCGTTCAGGGATGTGCTTACTCACGTGGGAGACACGCCTACTCACGTGATCTGATCCTCCATTCATGACTCACCCTTGGCTCGGAGCTCTGAATAAGGTGTCTAGAGTGAATGAAGTGAATTGCTTAGATCTATCTGATTGAGACCATAATCCATCGTCTAGGCTGGTCCTTGGCTCTTGACCTTTCTCTACCCGACACTCTTCTGATTCGATCTAACTCACATACGCACGACGACACAGCGCGACGCAGCACGACACGCACCATGTCCGCCGATCCGCTGGCGGTCCTGCCAAAGGGCACATTCCCCTTGACCTTGTCAGGTGCTACGAGCGCCCAGCTCAATCCTGCGAGTACGAGTAGCGGTACGAGTGCCAGTGGGAAGCGACGCAAGGATGTGCTGTTAGAGGAGATGTACGCGTTTCGATGTGAGCTTAGTCTTTCACGCTGGTTACTGTGGCTCTTGTGGTGTCAAGCTCATCTACGATGTCATAGACGCCTTCAAGCCTGGTTCCATCGGCCACGAGACGCCTGGTGTGCTCGAATCGAAAGGGTCCGGCTCATCGCAGATGGTCTTCGACTCAGGTGTAAGTACTCCGTCGCACAGCCGAGCTCTCTCCGAGATCGTGACGAAGCTAACGAGCGACGTACTGCTCAGCCTGCAGGCCAGGTGTTCGACGTCCGTGAAGAACCCAGCAAGCCGAGGGAGTGCGTACTGATCTACGACGAGAACACCAAAGTGAGTGTCCGTCTTGTCTGCGCTGTGCGATGAATGCGCTATGCAAGATGAAAAGACCGATGGGAATACATGCTGACTCTCAATGCACTCTCGCACTACTGTAGTCATTCACGCTGCATCCCGTTCCAGCCACACTACACCTCACACTCAACCGAAACGCCTCCCGTCGTCCAGCATCGGCAGTTTCAACAGCATCAACGACATCTTCTGCATCCGTCCCCTTATCCCGTCGACCGCCCGTCAAATCTGGCGTTAGTCAAAACCATAGAGCCGAGGGAGAGAGCGGTACGCTCGGTGAAGTCGATGTGGACGCAGATTCCTTCTCGTCCGGAGATGTTCGGCACGAGGTGTCGAGTATGATCGGAGTGGAAGAGACGCCTCGGCATAAGAGCAAGAGGCTGAAGACGGACGATCCCCCTGTGACGCAAAAGCATATGTCGCCATCTACTTCCAACGCTGGAACATCGGCAGCAGGTCGAGCGACAAAGGGCGGGAAGGGTCTGCCTCGTAAACGACCGCCGATGGAAAGCGCGCCTATACCGGTCCTCACTAGTGCGCCAGCGCCAAAATCAGCCAAAACGAAGGGTAAACCGGTCAAGGGAAAAACTGTCGGTGCAAGTGCGAGTGGGAGCGCGAGTGCAGCGAGCAAGGGTAGAGCCTCCACCGCAAAAGCAAAAGGGAAGAAAGGCAGTAGCAATGCTGTCGCAAATCAAAATACGCCCACATCGTCAAAGATCAAGTCGGCGGAATACATAGAAGACTCCGACGAAGAGGCTGCGGCAGCGCCAATCGGAACGGGAGGGGAGGAAGACGACGAGGACATGTTCGCGCGGATGGTGGGCGAGAGTCTGGCTCAAGACGATGCACCGGCGCCAGAAGCTACGACTGGCGTAGTGGGCTATGGGTATGATGAAGACGACGACGAAGAGGAGGAGAGCGAGGATGACGAGGGGTTAGGGGGCGCGAGACTGATTGTCGGTGGGGGCGGTGAGTGATCTCAGTGACTGTATCAGTATCCGTCTAAATGCCCGCGCTAATATATTTGAATCAGGTGATGACGGCTCAGAGTGGATCTGAGCAGCTTGTTGCATACTCGTGCACTCCTGTAATCCCAACGTGATAGATTGTACAAACCAATAGATTGTACATACCAATAGATTGTAGTATTGTCCTTGTCTCCTGTCTCTTGTAAAATGCTTGTATACGACGTAGCTCCTGTATCCCTTGTACACTACTAGACGGTGTTTGACCATGCCACTGCCACTGCCACTGTTGCGGCGTTTGCTAATTATAAACTTATCAGCACCATGTAATCTATCTTTTCTACAGTGTACGTGAGAGTGTCAGTGTGCGGGGCAATCGCCCAGCTCAGACTAATGTAATTCAGGGTAAATGTATTGGTAAATCTAATGAGCGGCGACACACCCTCACACCCTCACACCCTCACACCCTCAGCCTCTCCGCCCCTCAATCCCTCAGGCCCTCAATCGGCTCACTGCTTAGCACCGTCGCACTCTGGCACTCTGGCCTTCATCGCCACCGTCACCCACATCGATATTAAGTAGTGCTGCGATCACACCACTTGACTACACTACTGCTAAAGAGATCTGTACTGGGACTCTCTGTGCGGGTGACCCACTCCAGACCGAGCATCAAGCATCCCCATAAAGCTCATTAGGCATTATCAGTATATAGTCATATAGTTCAGTGCAAAGTCCGGCTAAGACATCCGCTTCAACGCCGGGCATCAGTCATCGTACCACTATCTCACTCGCCGCGATCGGGCTTGCATCGCCCTTTTACCGCTCATTCTCATTCTTGCTTTCTTACTCTCTTCTTTGTCAATTTCTATCCGTCGATCCCCATCAAACATCAAACGACAAACGCTAGCAATCGCCAAGATCACCTGAGATCTAGTCTCTGTACATTGATAGACAACGCATCATGGCGCAAACAGGCGGATCCATCACCGGATGGTACACGAATGCCTAGTCAGTTTCCATCCATCCCATCCATCCTTAACACGGTATCGCCGTATAATCCCTTGTTACATATGCTGACCATGCACCCTTCTGTCGGTTGGATCTCACAGCTCAAGCTCGTTCCGGACGTCTCGTCTGCGCGCACCCTCGCTAGTGCCCCAATCGCGAATGGCAGTAGCGATTCCGATCCAACAGACTTTAGTCGTTGATCTGGCCCGGAACGCTCAGACAAATGCCGACGCTCAAGAACAAGAGAAGAAACTCGCCAGGCGCAGAGAAACTATCTTCGGACCTGATGTGGGCGAAGATGATGCGCCTGGGTGGAACAAGAGCGGGAGCGCGAACGCGGAGGGGGAGGAAATTAGCGTTGATGTCGTTAAAGGATGGGTGGAGAAGGCCAAGAACGACGAGGTGCGTCTTTTTGACCGTCAGACCAGTTGAGCGATGCGCTAATCACCTCGTATCTGTGCAGGGCCTGCACGCAACGACCACTCTCCAAGCCCTGGTCAACCTCAAGCGACCCACTCTACTGCTACAGCAATTCGAGCCAGAGGACCCTGCGCGATCGTCAAGCGATCGTTCCGAACTGGACATCACCGCTGCGCCCCCTCGCCCTACATCGTACATGTCATCCCAGACCCACCCACTTCATCTCCTCAAGTTCAACTATGATGCAACGACGCCCCTCGTTCGCGTCCAGCTTGAGATCCACCCTACGCCTCAGCCACCTGTTGAAGGCAAAGAGTCTATCACAGAAGAGTTCAACGAGCCGCGCGTGGTCTACTCTGGTCTTCACCCAGGAGGATTCAACCAGCTTTTCACCCTGCCTGCAACCGCAGCCCTCGATCTCAGCAGCGCTATCGCTCCGGCGAACGAGGATGCGATTGCGACAGACGACGGCTCTAAGGGTCCAGAAGGTCTGGATAGTAATGGCATGCCCGTGCCTCCGGTCGCACCTGTCTCTGCGTCGCAAGAGGTATCCTCATCTCCTGCTTCTGCAAACCAGCAGTCGCGAGGTCGACTGGGCGGTCTTTTCCGCCGCAATCGCGAAGAGGATATCGAGGCTTCCGCCGGAGCGCCTATCGAGATGACAGCGACCAACGGCGTTCCTCCTCAAACAGAGGCTGGGCAGGGCGAGAAGGATGAGAAGAAAGACGAGATTGAGCAGGGAATGAGGTTGTTGATCAGTATTGACGGTGTTGGACCAGAAGGTGAGCAACTTGATATGTCGGTGCCATGATCAGCAGGTTTATCTCGGTTTCAATTAGGCCAATCCCTCAATCGCCGCAACTCTCAGCTCACCCACATTCTCATCAACGGCATGTGGGTTCCCGACGCGGGCGCTACCACGACGAACCCAGGTCAAGCTATGGGTAAACGGGTCTGGGTCGTGAAGGTCGTCAGGCGAGAGGCAGTGGTAAGTCCGAAGATCTTCATAATTCATGCTAGAGTTTTGGCTCACACTTTCGTAGATCGGCTCGCATACCTTCCTGCTCAAAGAGATCTATGGTCTCTCCGCGTCCAATACGTCCAACACGACAAGCAACGGCTCTTACCCACCTACAGCAGACGATCCCTATGCGTCAACGCCGAACGAGTGCATCGTCTGTCTCACTTCGCCTCGAGATGTCGTTCTTCTCCCGTGCAGACACTTGGTTGTGTGTAGGGACTGCGCAGTAGGAATGGTGGAGTTTGGTGCTGGAGGCAAAGTCGCAAGAAGGGATGATGGCGATAACGCCGTTGGAGGGGAGCCTGAGACCACGGCCACAGGTGCCGCGGCAGGTGCGGGTACAAGTGGTATTGCAGCAAGTGGCGGACCTCAGGTCGCTGGCGGAACCACCACTACTGGGAGAGAGAGGAGGAAGAAAAAGGTCAAGGGATGGTACTGCCCAGTGTGCCGACAGCGTAAGTATATCGCCATTACCTGCTGTCGGTCTATGATCGCTTGCTGATATATTACCTGACAGCTTATACATCACTGCTGCGCCTCGCTCTGCCGGACGCGAAACCCAGTACTCGCGCACCATCAATGCGCGCCCCGTCGATCCGGTCCGTCAAGTCGACCCGATCACTGCGTGCGCCCAGCATAGCGCCCACTCTGCCACAAGGCGCGGAGAGGATGCTCGAGTCGCTCCGACCGAACCACGTGCTCGGCGACGAGGACGCGTCGGACGAAGATGACGATCACGTCCACGACCACGACCATTCTCACATCGATGACCATAGTCATGATCATGTGCATGACGACGCTCAACGACCGCAGTTCGTCCTTGCGCCTGAAGTCAAGGATGAGCAAGGCGAGATCGTGCACCAGGAGAACACCGGGACCGCAGCGCAGGTGCAGGTTCAGGCTGTGCGAGACGAGGGACGAGCGAGTCTTGAGAATGGGAACGAGCATGAGAAGGCTGCGCAAGGATGGAGGGAGGTCTAGTGCTCGTTTCTGTCAAGTCTCAAGTCTTCGGTATTTCGTTTTGTTCCGTTCCGTTTCGTTTCGTTTCTCTCAGTAGTTGTCCCCAATCTTTTATATTCGTTCGTTGTACTTGCTTCTATCTATTTCGACTTTCGCCTAGGATCAGTATATCAGTATATTACTCAGTTGTGGTATCGGATTTCGGATCTCCTTTTTGCGTTGTGTGATCACTCGTCTGATTGTGGATATGTACAATTGCCTCTTATGCGGAGCGATCAATATCTCCGGATAGTAGATATCTTGGTTGCGTTCGGCGCCATCTGGGCAATGACCAATGGTTGTGTCAATCAGTTTTGACAGCAAACGCTCCACGTCGATTGAACAATTAGACCAGTACATCCATATCAATTAGGATGAGTCGTACCGTTCCCTATGTACATACATGTCCCTCCGATATATACATATCTATAGATATCGTATCGTCATTAATCGCCATCTGGTCGTCTGTATAGCCTTCTCCTTCTGCTCCCCTTCCTCCTGCTCAATTTGTCGTCGGAGACAGAGGAGGCAAAGCCGGCGGTAACCTCCTTGATGCCTGAGTTGACTGAGTCGACTGCGCAGGACCCGTCGTACCCGCAGGGCGCATAGCATAGGTCGGAGGAGGGGGTCTTGTCCCTCCCCCATTCGCGTCACTCGTCGAAGGTGGTGGCGGAGGAGGTCGAGATGCAGGGGACACGTGCCCCATCTCTTGATTTGCAAGTGGCCTCGACCCCTCGTTATTGTACTTGTACCCTCCGCCTTCACGACTATCGTCATTCAACGGAGCGCCTCTGCCTTGTGCGAGGGATTGTTTCGATTGTTGATTTTGTCGTTCCAGCGCTAGTTGTCGGGGGAGTAAGTACATTCCGCCCAAATACGCCAAAGCGGTTATCTGTCATTCCGTTCGCATGCTTTTTGTCAGCCATGACATCTTTTCATCTTGTTCGTAATCTCGTGAGATGACTCACGGCGACGATCAACCCCCATCCCACTGACCACCCTACGTTCGGATTCCCTGTGCCAGAGGACATCGCCCATTCTTCGCTTATGGCTATACATTCGTCGGAGCGGGATCAGCTCTTCCGTACTTCCAACATGTACGAGAAGGGTGACTGACCTTCCCAGACAGTCGCAAACCCTACTCCGACTATGACCACGCCCAAAGCTATGTGTATGAAATTGCTTGGACCTCGACCCGAGGCTGTTTGCAGTCGATGTGGCCGCTTGAAGAAGTGCGTGAATACGCCCAAGACAGTTTGGAATATCGCCAGTATGAAAAGTGCGAGGCCCAATTTCTGTCATAGTTGCCGCTGACTATCAGTACAGCACCATGGTACCGATAGGATGGAAGGCACTCACGCGGTGAGGCGTGTTAAACCCGGCACTCGAGTGGAAGTTTGCACGTGCAATAGCGAATGCAGCCACGATCAGACCAAACGCCAGTAGACCGTTGACGACAGCGTGGACGGGGAACCACCATCGTCTATCCGTCAGTCCTCGTGCGATACGCGGGATGATGATCCCCGACGGAAGTAAGAACATGGTCGCTAAAGCTCCACACACTACGTGGGCAATGAGGACTGTATTGCTACCGGTCGACGATGTATCGCTCGAAGTAGCGGAAGTAGAGCTGGAGCTGGACGAATTGCTCCAGGTGGACAAAAGGGCAAGTTGCGTGTTACCCGCTGCGAGATGCTGCTTGATGCTTGCCGATGAAGAAGAGGAGGATGGGTTGGTTGTTCCGTATGCCCAGATGATGGCGGTCTTGTTCATGGCGGTAGTGGTCAAGGTGGTGTTGGAAGGCATGGTGAATGTGATGGACGTGGAGGAAGTGTTGGAGTATGATGTGGTGGAGTTGAGAGTGGCTTTGCGGGTCGGGCTTGATACGACTACGAGTATGACGTGGAGGAATAGAACGAGCGATAGATCAGCTTCAGAACAATTTCACATGGAGGCATATCCAATTACCAGTAGGCATGACATTGCCACTCGCTGAGCGCTGAGAGAGCGTGATAGATCCATCAGAATTGGGCCAGACGATGACCATGGGTGAATTCGCTGTCATCATACGGCATCAGTAAAGACAATGACGGGAGATCGGGACCAAGATGTGACCTGTGTGACTTCACCATCGCCGCACTCACCCATAGTAGACCCGAAGCCACTATTAATAGCGCCAAGTTGTATCAGCTCCTGGCTTATGCCGTACAACTGCTGCACTGAGAATAGAATGTGGACGTACATTGCCATCCAACCAAAACTTTTGAGTGGTACTGTCTTGCCGCTCGGTGGATCGAGTGTGTCTGAGGATCGCGAATGGTGAAGCAGGTAGATGTAGTCAGCTCGACGTCCATGAGTCGGCTTACAGTCTTGGTACTCGCGGCGCCAGTGGGCTTGCCTAGATGTGCCGACTCACACGTATCTGTACTTGTAGTGTTGTCGTGCTTCCCAGTCACGCACATGTACTGGGCGGAATGTCAGCTACCAGCTATACGCTCGATCAGATGGATCGCGGCAGCTTACAGCGTTGCAATACTTTGTGCCGGTGATCGTAGCGCTGACTTGGGCCATTATCGCCCACACGGCCAAGAGACCCAGAAAGAGCTTTGCGAGGGAAGACATCGTAGCAGCGTGGCTTATGCTGCTCTCTCTAGTGGAGATGAGGTGAGACGTTACGTTGATGTGAGGACTTGTCAGATGCTGGAGTGTCAATGGCAAGCAAAGATGAAAAGAAGATCGATCTATACTACATGGTAATGTTGTTGTTTTTATAGGACGATATCGAGTGAACCTTCTCACACTGTGTGCCTGAAACTAGAATGATGGAAAGCGGTAAGCTAAGTATCAACCAGATAAAATTGATTCCGCTTGCGGTAAAAATGGTTCCAAAGATTCCAATAATTCCAAGATCGTTCTCAGCACTGTCTTCGCAGCGCCACCACCACCACCACCACGAACCCCTGTAAAGCTACTTTCTGGCTGCTCGGGATCTCGCCTCGGGACACACGCGTAGCGACCACAGACACACGAGAACTTCCTAGCACACAAGACAACGCTACGAGTTGGATTTAGAACGCAGCATGGCATCCGTGTTCCCCGCTTCGCTCAAGCCAGCCGCGCGGTCGGCGTACCGCGCAGTGCTCCGCTCGGCCCGCGTGACTTTCGAGGGTGAGTCATACGCAGCATACATAGCAGCCGACAGGTCCGAAAGATGAAGCATAGTATACTGATGTCAGGATGATACGGCGACAGGCGACCCCGCGCGACACATCGTGATGCTGAACACGGTCCGCCAGACGTTCAGCTCGCCGACACTGACAATAGCCAAGCCGGAGAACTCGGCAGCTTCAGCTGCTAGCTCGTCGGCTGCCCTCTCCCCGGCGCCAATCCCGGATGAAAGCATGCTTGCGTCGACGGAGCCAGAGAGCGTTTCAGAGCAGGAGCTCCAACAGCGAATTCAGGAGTGGAAGGACGCTGCGATCTATCTGAGGAAGAACGTCGTGCAGGGTGTTCAGGATGAGGAGAGTGGGGCTTGGAGTGAGTGTTGTGGTTGTTTTCTTTCTAAGCATTCGCTCTGTGCTGCTTTTCTTGCCTCTCGCCGCGTGTCCCTCCTCTACTTCTCTCTTTTTTCAACCCATTCTCCCTCCCTCTCCCGCTCTGTCTCTCATGGTCTGCCTTTCTCTTTGCCTCTCTATGTCTCTTTGTCTCTCTTACCGACTCTTCCTCACGCTCTATGTTCCTCTCTCCTCTCATAGCGCTGACACCGACCCTCCCGCGCAGAACTCCGCGTCACCTCAGATACAGAACTAGGCGACAACACCTCCATCAGAGATCCGCCCAGATTACCCACTACTCCCTTCCCAAACCGAAATAAAAGACGATGTGGTGACGCCGCACCAAAAGCATGATCGGCAACTTTCTCCCTATTGCTTACTGTTATGGCTAGGATTCCGATGAAAAAAGTAACCATGCGATTTTGATGAACATATCATTGTGACAAGGCGAGATGACGCAGGGGCTGCGAGGCAGGATGAGATCCCATTCATGATTGTATAGCAAAGGTGTATTGCAGTGCGACTTTAGCATGGACCGCTTCACAAGCCTCATCTTGATACTGAGCCGCACGTCAATTCTGCCCGATAGCTATATCATCATGCATAATGTTCGCTTCTGCCCACTATAGCGATACGCGCATATCTGCTCTCACGACGACCAGCACAGTCGTCCAGTTCCCGTTTACTTCACAGCGACTATATCACTCCAAAAATTGCTGAACTGCTTTCGACACGGCCGCCTTATCCAGTGCTATATCTCCGCTATCGATTCCCTCGATCACGCGCTTGAACGCTATAGTCTCTCCCACTGATCCGGCCATGAACCAGACCCTCCCATTGAGACCTACGGCGACTTCGAACGGGAATGCCGCAGCAAGCGTGGACAGAAGGAAGAATTTCGAGTTGAGCAGCCTATCATCGCGATCGAGCATATATCGTCAGTACGTAGCTACTTCGTCGACGATTGTAGTAATGATACACGTACTGGCGACAGAGTTGGAGTGAGCAGCTCAGCATGAGCCCGCCTTTGAGTTCCCCGAAGCCTTCTGCTTTGCCTGTGTTAGGATCGAAACACTCGATCTCCGGCTCCATATCGCGGTTGGCCAATGACACGCGAGCGTACACTAACGTGCCAACCTGCGTCGGTAACATCAGCTTCTAATTTTCCTTTGATGACTGCCGACCGATTTGCAGAATATAATGAAACATACCTTGAGATTGGGCTTACTGCGCTTCGTCGCACCTTCGAAAGCCAATGCCTCGAGAGAAGCCATTTGGGCAGAACCGAGATCGACGCGATATCCCTCAGCATGCCGCGCAATAATCGTTCCTAGGACCATATCCTTCTGAGCGGCGATATACTGCCAACGACGAGTCAGCATTTGAACGACGTTACGATCAATGAAAAGAAATTCTCTACGCACCCGCCTGGAGCTGCCTTCGACCCATAATTGCTCGCTCTTCTCTTTGCCCTTCGCTGAACCCAGCATTCCTAAGCGAGTAGCTATACAGCCCGAACTGCCCGATCCACTCGATTCGGCATGAGCAGATGTCGATGGCGTTCGGACGCGAGAAGCGACAGCGGCGATCCCCGGACCCAAAGTCACCGAGCGGGAAGTCGATGGGAGAGTGATGGTTTCGCCGGGAAGTACAAGCGTTGATGACATATTTGCTAGAGTGCTCTGGCCACGATGGTACGATGATTTCACAGTATGAATCTTCTGAGAAATGCGAATAGCGATGATGGTAATTCTAGTTGAAATTCAGAGGTATCGCTGGCGGAAGCAAAAGTCGATACATCTGCTTCCAGCGGTGCTCGCCGCCTCCACCACTGCCTTTCCCAGGAACACTCAATTTCTCTTTCGCTTGGGACCTCGTTTATACGACCTCTCTCTGTATTTGCAAGGCAACAAAAAAGTCAAAAAACTACAGCACGAGGGATTCCCAGATGGTCCCCCACTCTGGTACTAACCCCGCGATGCTCAGCTTAGCTGCGCAGATCAGACGGGATGCGGCGTTTTCTGAGCTCTATGGCCGTAGATGCTATGTTGTTGTTTGGGTACAATAGGTCCTGTCTTCAGATACGAAAGTGAATTCATTCTGTCTTTGAACGCTGATATGCTTCTCTCACTGACCCCTAGCGAGCATTATGGAGGTAGGATTCGTTACTTGGCGACAGGCGCGATGGGTGAGACACGAGCTACCTTTGTCAAAGCAGCTCCACCGCCACACCGCACGTCATCTACAAGCACTGTTTTGCTCTCTTTTCAGCATCGAGACACCCTCAAAGGGTGTCATGCTTCTTCTTGATTCGGCCTCGCCACTCAGCACGACCATATAAGCCCAAGTCGCACTTCTTCCCCCTCTCTACTTCAATCATTCACTCATACCATTGAGACAAATTTATTACTTATAATTTTATCCTACTCACAAATACAACTCATTGAACATGTCGGCTCTGACACTGTCCAGTCTCGTACCTTCATTCGGTTCGACGCACAACGAGCTGTCTTCCGCTTATAGCTCGCCGGAGGTGGACGAGGCGCGACTTCACGATGACTTCTTGGCGAGCGTCGGGGAAGCCGGACGCGCCATCCTGAACGCCGGCAACGACACTGACGAGTCCAGTCAAGCTGTCAACCACCTGGCTAGGCAGCTGCATGGCAGCGTCTTTGATCCCAGTGGAACGTCTAGAGACGTCGAGGACGCTTGGAAGGGTCTGCACTCCGTCAGTCCCTCCGCTGCATCTCAAGTCATCGAGCCCATCAATACGCTACTCTCGCACGCCGATGGTCTGCGCGCCATGGATCAGCAAACAGGCGGCCAACTTGCTGAGAACTTCCTGGCGGCCATCAACGATCATTACGACAATCTCGAATCGTCAGCCATCGTGGCTCGGCCCAACAACCAGCAGGCGGTCGTCCCCTTTGAAGGAGGTACCGACGAGGACAGTCACTCTGACGGACTGAGTCTCAGCGACGGCTCGCGTTCCGACCGAGAATGGCTCGTGCCCGCCCGATCAACTCAAGATGAGTCAGCTGCCACTCCCAACTTCGATGCTCTTGTCGAGGAGTACAAGACCCGTCTGGGCCGGAACGGTCGACTGCCAAGTGCAAGTGGTTCATTGTCTTTCCAGTCGTTTGCGTCCATGAGCCCCAGCGCCTTCACGTCAAGGATGGATCCCATGTTCCACGAGGAGTCCCAGTTTACTCGGCCTCCGATGAGCAAGGCCCAAGGGGATCTGGCCAGTTTCCTGACTTCGGGTCTGAAGCTACACCCCATGCTGGACAGCATGGTCTCTCAAGTCGCCGGCACCGTCGACGCCTCGAGATTCGAGCGCACAGAACGAGAGCATGCGACTAAAGGTGGCCCTGGACTGGTCCGTGAGCGGACTGCGAAGGGGGATGGGGTTTCCATGCTCACCAGAACCTGCGATACCGAGGACGGCGTGCACGAATCGTCCTTTGCCGTCAATTATGCCGATGGAGGGTACATGTCTTGCACCTCTTACTCGTCTTCCCGAGCGGGTGGTACCGGCAGCATGCCCGACATGGCTTCGATGCGGAAGTCCCTTTTCGGCGGCATGGACTTTCCGTGATCCACCTTCATGCTGATTTCCCAGTCTCTGGACGTAGTTTGATCACACATCTCACTCAGCAACAAGCGACGAGGATCGGAATGACAGAATGAGTGCGCATCTCCTAGCGTCGGGGGTACTACTGCGTGCGCGGGTCTGAGATCTCAGTACATACAGTTAATCTTTTAGTGCGGTGTAGCGAAGAAAGGGGCGATGCAGAAAATTGAAAACAGCCATAATCTGTACGCTCTCAAAGGTCATCATGGCAGCTACATGTAGTGTGCATGTACAACCTGCTAAGTGGCAGAACGACGTGAAGAAGTCAGGCCCCTTTCTTCTTGGGCGCTCACTGCCTTCTGGTCAGAACGGTCTACAGTACAATCTACATGAGACGTTCGCGCTACTGCCGCCACTTTGAAGTGGGCAGCCAGATTGATGAGTCATTCTGTGTTGAAGCTCTTCGCCAGGGTGCGATGAAAGGAGGTAAACGATGTGACGCGTAGCAAGGGGAGAAAGGATGTCGTGCGAGGTGCGTCATGCGATGCTTTGCGATGATCGACCCGAGTCCATGCGAGTGTTGTGTGAGACTCCATCCTTGCCACTTGTGGTCGATTAGTTGGTAGATACATAAGTTCACATCATTCCATCGTCGTCCAACAATCCTTATCTTCCACGCACGCGCTCACACACACTCACATACTCTTGTCTCAGTGCAAGGACATCCCCTTCCTCGTCGATCTCCTCACACGCCCATCGATCGCCACAGGCAATCACTCCAGACCTCCCGCGACATGAGCCAGACAAATACAGAATACACCGCAGAGTCCCTCGCTAAGCGGGCGTTGGACCTCTTACCTTCTGTCGATGCTATCGGCGTAGACTTGCAGTCGACCTTCCAGTCCCTGACAGCCTTCGCGGACGTGTTCGGGGACAAATTCTCCAACGCATCGGAAACGGAGAAACGGCATATCGCCAGAAACCTCCTTGCCAGATCGGAGCATTTGGGTTTATCCGAAATGGCAATGGACCAACTTCGGTCCACCGCCACCGCCAATCCGCACGATAGTGATAGTGATACTGGTAGTGGTGGTTGGAGAGATGGAGGAAGAGAAACAGAAGTCAGCGCGTGGGTGGACGAAGCTACCAGCAGAGCCGAAGCCCTGTTTCCCGAAATGGAGCAGAAATTTCACGAGCTCAGAGCTGCCCAAGGCGGCGAAGAGCTAGTACAAGATCTCCAGAGCCTGGTATCCGACGCTTTGGGCACCTACTTCGCCACGAGTCAAGCTTCCCAGCGCAGCAGTAGGTACAGCTGGAGCAGCGACGCTTCGCCAAGCTCAATTTACCGATCACGAAGAAGTGCTGGCTCATTGAACTCTTCCGGCTCCAGCATGTCGAGCGACAGCGACAGCGACGGCGACAACGGCACATCGCGCCACTCGCCCACGTCAACGGCGCGGAGCTTCGACTCGCGCTTTGCCGGAATCTTCGGTAAGAGCAGGAACAGATCCATCTCTGCTTCTGGTTCTAGCTCCTCTTGTCGTTCGTTGAGCGGTCTAGGCTCGATGACTGGTTCTCTACGACCTAGTGGCATTTCGGTTTACTAGAGCGTCATGCTTCGTTCCTCTTCGTGGCTCATAGTATATACGAGCCCACCGAGCTACTGAGCTGCAGAACTATAACTCCTCGTGTGATCATCGTACTGTACTACCTGCCAGTTCTGCAAATGTATGGTTGGCCAGGCCACAAGGTCTCGCGTCATGCAGTACTGCTTGCATGAAAATTATCGTCAATTCTGATGTGCACAAGGAATGCATCTCGCTGTACATCTCCCAGCCACCAGCCAGTGTCGCCGCTGAGCCATCATCTCCTGCCTGCAGCATTTGCCAGGCCCTCTACCCTCCTCTGCACAGCCTCTTTGAGCGCTTTCGCTTTCTGCTCAACGGCATGATCGTTCTTTTCGTCGCCTTCGTTTGCCGCTGCCAATACTCTGTCGATGAGATTGTACGGTATATTCGTCGCATCTGATTTTCCTGCTGGAAGGAGTTCGGGCGGTGTTGCCTAGATCATCGCGATCGTTTAGCATGATAGCAATTTCGTCAAGTGAAGACACACGTACCTCTCGTAAGAGCTCGGCAGACCAGTCCAAAGCCTCTGCTACCCAACCATATCGTAATGATCTGCTGATCCACCCTTCGGCATCCCTCTCCATTTCGCATTTTGCGAGCCAGACAGGCATCTGCCACCCTGATCGCTTATCCCTATTGAGCTCAAACAGAGTCTCCGCTACAGCTTCCCTGTATTTCCAATTGGTCTTGACGGAATCATGCCGTCTCAATGCTGTTTCCAGGTATCGCATGGCCAATGCAGCAGGAGGTCCCTTCAGCCGGGAAGTCACCGGTGACACTTGAAGGAATGCCCCGGCAGAGTGGTCGCTGATGTTATATCGCTTGTCAGCCGCGATTGACCGGCTCATCGAATAACAGAAGACTTACCCTGCATGCCCTGATAACCGAGAAAGCTCCACACATTTCGCTGCCAGTGCTTGGAACAAGTCCGTCATATCCACCTGTAATGACGATGCGGCAGACTGGGCAATGTCATATTGTCCTTTTTGTACAAACATCCCGACGACCTCTTGAGGTGTGACGGACACGCCTAATTGCCAAAATCGATCAGCAGACGGTACCTGGATGAAGGTATCAAGCTGGACTCACCATGTTCGTGAAGATCGGGAATGGCGCTCGATAATTTCAACTGAGAGAGGACAAGAGTGTACTCCATCTGCACATCCGCCAACGATATGATGTCGACCGGTCTTTTGTCTTTCGTGAATTCCTCTTCAGGGATGTATGAAGATACTTTTCGGCGCTTGACTCCCTGATTGTATATATCAGTTGACTGAAATGGATGATATAGCTTGACACCTACCTTCAAAGCTCGGCTTGGTCCGCCAGGGAGAGACACCCATGCGTTCCGCTTATCTACGAGAGAGAGCGCGTTGATCGCCGCGAGATAGCTTCTAGCTTGCATAGCAGACAGCTCGAAACCTGGTACTTTCGAGCTCCCGCCTTCAGCAAATCGTCTACCTTGAAGGTACATGATCTCGCCAGCTATATTCCCACTGTTAGCACAGGATGGCTGATCAATAGGTCGCGTGAGCTCACCGCTTCTGTAATCGCCCCGGCTGATATGCCATGAGTATAGCACTTTGTAGTAGTTGGGGAATCGTAATGGGTCCGAATTGCGAGCTTTGAAGCGCAGCATATCCTCAACGTCTTTCTGGAATCCGATGAAACCGAGCGAGTTGAGCCGTCCCACTTCGTTGTTCTCGCACATGACCGAGATAAGCTGACCGAGGAAGTCGCGTTTCCTATATGAAGCCCGTTATGATGGTTTCTTGCAACGGGCAGAATGGTTGACTTACAGATCGAGGAAAGGTAAGCTCGTCAGAATCGAATACGCCTCCTCGTACTGGCCCTGAGCGACACTGGCCAGGAAAACTCTTGTCCATAGGTCTTTCGTTGCTGGGCTGTTCAACTTGTTCATCTGGATTGCTAATTGACCGAAATGTACGACTGGGCCTTCGCTGCCGTGCTCATCGAATACGCGGGTCACGTGGCGGTAGTACTCGCTAAGGCCATTGGGTCCTGCCGTGGCAGGTAGGATCGGCTCAAGGGAGCCATCTGGTTCATGTCAACATTTGCATCATTTAGTCCGTTGAAGGAAACACTCACCTCTGCAGCCCGCCGCAGCCTTTTCGAAGTACTTGGCGGCTTCATCGACCAGATCTGCCTCGAGATACGCCCGACCTTTGATGTACGCCAATCCAGCAGAAACAGGGTAGAGATCAGCGAATTCTCCAGCGAGGAGAGCATGCCCATCGGCGAGGATAGCGTGCGCGAGCTTGACATCGTCGAGTTGAGCGCTGACATCCGTTTGGTCCAGTGTAAGAATATTCAGGTTTGTGATGAAGGTCGCTGCGGTTTCAGCGATCGGACTGATCGAGCTGTCCGTAACGGCCCGAGGGTGTTGCTGAGCGAGTATAGAGTGAATAAGGGAATATGATATGTCGAAGGAGTCTGTGTCCAATCCAAGATCTTCTTCGCCTTCTCGCACCCGCAGGCTGCCAAGGCCCTCGGCAAGCACATCGTCACCGCCATTCATCTTCCTCTTGTTCGATCGGCGGGTCTTGCTCCGCTCTCTCGCTTCCTCGCCATTTTGGTCGCAGACCCACTTCAAGACTGAATATCGGTGGTATGTGGTGATAGCTCGAGCCAGAACTTCGATGAGTTCCTCTGCGTCATCATCCTCATCGGAAGGATCCCGTGACTCTGCAAGGTGGAACAGAGAGACTAGGAGAACACTGCGAGCGAGCGAATATCTACCTTGCGAAGTTTGGAATATTGTCGCAGCGAGAAGGGCGTCGCCCAATCCGGAGAGTGCTGAGTCGGTCAAGTCCGAGCTGAGAGGAAAGGTTGTATTCGCCAGCAGATCGAGGATCTCGCTCAATGCCCGGCTTGAGGAGGCGGTTTCAGAGAGCATCCGCCTCACCGCGGCGCGATCATCCTCGGTAAGATACGGATCAAGTAGCTCATCCCAGAGACTGCCAGCTGTGAGCTCTACAGGATCCGAAGTGCTCCGAACCAGCACATCACTAGCCTGAGAGATGAAGGAGTCCAAGGCTGAGCCTATGCCGTCCTCTACATCTTGTCTCTTCAATGCGTCGCCGATGTATGAGCCGGACATCGAAATGGCAATCGCGGAAGCTCGAGCTTTCGGCGGAGCTAAGGCAGGATACAGTTTGCGAAGGGCGCCGTCGGGAAGATCAATTAGGTCGGTCGGGTATATCTCTGACTTGCCCAGTCGGTCGACCAATTCCCCAACGTCTTCCAGAACAGGGATCGATACACCTTCCCGAGCCAGGACAACCGGTTCCGTGCCGGTGATAGAAGTCGATATGGGCCATCTCGCCTGTTTGTCCAAGTCACGAACATTCGCCCAGACTCCTAGCCATTCGGTCTTCAGGTTCTTGCGATAGGCATCGACGACAGGCGCCCCAGTTTGTGGGTCGTATTCCATGTCAATCTGCGAGCCAATGATATCGCCGAATCGCTTAGATAAGGACGAGAAGGAAGAAGGGGTTTGTTCAATGTGACTTTTTCTCGTAACTTGAGCAGTGTAGTCCTCTAATGCTGTTGTAAGGGTGAGAGTGGAGAAACGACCAGGGTGAAAGAGATGCTGGATGAACGCTGCGGGGATGTCGCCGTTGTCTCCGGGAGAGGTAGGATCTGGCGGTTGGACGCTCAGGATGTCGTCGAAGTATGCCGCGTCGAAGTCTTCCACATCGCTACTGGCCGGAACAGATTGCCAATCCGACAGCAGGGCAGAGTCGTGCGAGTCCACATACGTTGTGAATTGGAACAGATCATCGAGGAAGATTGCCTCCTGGAAGGTCGATCCTTTGCGATCCCAAGTAGCCCACAATCTCCACCCGCCATCTACGCCGTCCCTTTTGACGGGCGGCATGATTTCGAAGCCTCTCAGCTCTGCGTTGGCAGAGGCGGTCGAGCAGGCTTTCTCTCCAGCATATGCCATGTCGCTGATCCCAGATGTAGAGGTTGACGCGCGGTAAACTGCGAAGATGCCGGCGGAAGAGGGGTTGGGAGATGTGGGTACGAAGACAACAACCAGGTGAGAGAAGCGGGATGTCGCGAAGGGATGGGGGATGACTCGAAGTGCTTCCACCGATCCATCCTCGTTGTTGAAGGATCCAGAGGATTCTGCTGATCCTCTCAGTACTAGCTCTTGCGAATTCGAGCGAACATCTATCGTCTTGAGACATGAGCCATTTGCGATATTCCATGTGCGCAGCTTCCGATCCCGTGAAAAGGTGTGGAGCAGAGGGACGTGGTCCTCCTTTTCGAAGCGTGCAAAGGAGATGATCTGTTCGTCAGAGTTGGCATTGCGAGAGAAAAGGGACGGTAGGCGTAAACGTGATGTTGCACGGTGATGCGTTGCGGCCCATCTTCCTGCGTCTGAGGAGAGGTGATGTCAGTCAAAGCATTGCGAGAACCTGAGCACGAGGGGAAGACCTACCTGGCGACCAGTGACCTGATCGTGTGATTCTGACGATTCCACCGTCTCCTCCACCCAGAACGACAGCACTGTCATTCAGGACGGTCCAAGCGCCTACTCCTCCACACGCTGCAATCACATCGTCTGGCACCTCCCACTCTTCTGCCCAGTCATCTTGGCCTTTGGTAGTAAAGGCGAACCTGTCACCGGAGGACGGCTTGAAGGTACCAAGCGGGAAGTTGAGTCGGTATACCACGTTGGCCTGAGAGACGAGGAGGATGTACAGTCTTTTGTCTCGGCGGGAGATGGTGATGCACCCTTTCGCCAGCGGTCTCAGCGGGTCAGGAAAGAAGATCCTGACGATTTCCGACCCATCTAGCCCTTTAGACCGTGATCTAGCGATAGTAGGGCTGAAAGGGCGTAGCTCGAGGACGTGAGCGTTGAATATACTTCTTGCCAATATCCCCGTTTGTTCATCATGCGTCACCGACACGGCGTGGTCGGGATGGAGAGGCTCGATATATGCTTCGTCATCCAACGGGAATTCTCGATCTGTAGGTATATGCAACTCTGGTATGCAGTTGGGGAGCGAAGGGGGTGCGGGCAGGTGCGCATGCACCAGGCGATGGGGTATATACGTGCTTGGCATTATGCGACGTGCGCTCGAAGGAGCGGCCCTCAAACGCGTTCAGTTCCTCGTGATTCCGCGTTGGCCTACTGTAATACGAGAGCCCAGTCGCTGCAGACGATCGGCGAAGAAGCAGACGGAAGAAGAAGTGCGGTAGAGTTGAATGTGATGGTAGGTAGAGTGAAGAAGGAAGCAAGTTGGAGTGTCGGTTTGTTGAAATTGTCATAGCGCATTGTCAGGAACGAACATGGTTGTAAAATGTCATTGTGTCACTCCTCTCTATATACTCGTCTGTCATCTAGCATACTCCTCGACGTGTTCTTCGACGTGGCGTAGCTACATCACGCACTCCCTCCGAGTCGTGCTGCACCTCCCCGCGGCTCATCTGACCAAAATAAGAATTCGCGACAATGGACCCGAGACGGAGGAACAACTATCCTCGCCCACCTTCGTCGACCCCAGGCTACCCGAGTTCGAATGGGTACAACAGCCCTCATAATGGCTACAATAACGGTAGTGCACCACCTCAAGATCCAAGACTAGCACAGCGTCAGACGCAGTCGCAACCACAAACGCAGGCTACTTATGCTCCGTTCCCACCTCAGCAGCAGCATGGACAACAACCGTCATTTCCACCGTTCCCCCCAGCGCAGCATGCTGGCGCGTATACTGCACCCACCAATCATGCTCAGGCGGGAGCATCGACGCCCCCTTATCCTCCTGCGCCAGCACCTACCGACCCGAGATTACGCCCGCAAGACCCCCGGCGACAGCAGCATTTTCCCGCCCAATCTACGCCCCCTCCACCATCTTTCGCTACTCCCCCTCCAACAATGAACATGTACGGCACACCGCCTCCGTCAGCATCCTTTCCACCCCAAGTACAAGACGTCAAGCCTAATGTCAACGGTGTTGCTGTTGGTGTTAGTGGGAATGCTGTGAGCGGAGTCAAGGGAAAGAGACGACCGCTCTTCTGCGTTGTCTGCGCGAGCAATAACGTGGGTGTTTTTCCCAGCTCAACAAAATTAGCTATCTAATCGCTCACTTGTACCGCACAGAATCGATCGATGGAGGCGCACATGGTGCTAGAGTGAGCTCGTCTTCATCACAGGGCGATGTGAAAGTAAACATCTGCTGATCATGCTGTACTTCTCACCAATCACTTTTGCATCACAGCAAAGCCGCCTTTCGCGTGATATCAGCCGGGACAGGCTCAGCTGTCCGACTGCCCGGGCCCGCAATCGACAAGCCGAACGTGTATCGTTTCGGCACACCCTACGACGACATCTACAGAGATCTCGAGTCGAAAGATCCAGCATTGTACACTCGCAACGGACTGTTGCCGATGCTGGACAGGAATCGTAAAGTCAAAAAGGCGCCTGAGAAATGGCAGGAGCTTCGAAGCGTCCTCGCCGATGTGGTCATAACGTGCGAGGAGAGGTGTTATGATGCTGTCTGCGATGGTGAGTGCAATTCCCCATGTGCAGCTGAAAAGCTGGTGTTTATTGAAAGACACTGCCGGGACGCTGCTCGACATCAACGCTGACACATAACGCATGTTGCGTCTTTACAGACCTGTTGACCAGGGGAGGCGAGTATAACCGCCCAATACATATCATCAACCTCGATATCAAAGATAACCCGGAAGAAGCGCTCATAGCGGGCAAGTCGATCCTCGAGCTTGCAAAAGCGGTGAGTGCAGATTCATAAGCTCTCAGACATACTCCTTTACAGCTGTCCTGTAAAGTCAGACATCTGCTGATTTCTGGATTGCGATGTAGATTGAAGATGCCTCCGATTTGGATACGGAGATAGACGCGATCCTCCTTGCGCACGCGGGCAAGCACCCTCATACGCTCTTACACACCATCGCTTTCTTCTAGAAAGCTTCGCGCCATCGCTGAGATATGCGTTTGTGGCTCATATACTGAAGTCTTGATCCAACATGTGAGCCTGTATGGTATAAATTGCATAGCGCGATGTAATCGATTCATATGGGATATTATAGAAGTGGATTAAGAGGTAAACCGCAGTTGAAGCCAAAATCTTGTAAAGAGAAAGAGGGGAAGGCGGAGCATCAGGTTGAATTGTGCTTTGTCCCAATGTGTTTGTCAACGGTTGACGAGGAGGAGGTACGAGATGAGCCATATGCCGGCCCGAGTACAGAGTTGATACCGCGTAAGAGTTACGCGCGACATCATCGGCTGTCGGTCGATCGACGCTTAGGTATTTGCTATTCAAGTTCGCTTCTCCGCAGCGAGGTCTTTCTCGGAGACATGGCCAGTCCTTTCGATCTGACCTCGCTCGAAATCCGAGACAGAGTCGCGAAGACCCATCCTGCAGAGTGGACAGTGCATTATCAGCTCGATCCTTGCTCAAGTGTATTACATGGACAGAGAGTTATACCCACTGGGACGTATCATAGCCATTCGCTTCGAGGTACTCCCTGAACGCAATGTCCTCATTGTGCATTGCGTCCGGCTGGATATTGGGGATGAAGAAGAAAGTGATGGTCGCTGAAACGAGCGCGAGGCCTGAACCGAGGTAGAACACGCCCGTCTTGCCGCCGTACGAGTCGGACCCGCCAAAGTTCTCAATGATCTACCGACACCCATGTTAGCATTACTGTTCTCAAGGAGAGCGGTGAGACGAGGTCTAGGGAGCCGAGGCAGTCAAGGGAGTAGAGGGAGTAGCCGGGCTCACCTGAGGGAAGGTGTATGTCCCGATGAAAGCTCCGATCTTACCGACGGCCGCTGCGATGCCGTACAGCTGACCACGGGCGGCAGTGGGACCGATAGCCTTGCTCGCAAGAAGACCGAGACAATCTATCACGGTCGAAACTCATATCAGCCTGGGCTGCCACAATCATTTGCGCAGGATAGTCGTGGTTACTCACTGCCTGGACCGAGTTCCTACAATTCCCGAATGTCAGTGTGGGCCGCACGTGAAATGATCAACACACTCACTCCGAACGAGAGGAAGATGCCGTACATAATGGCGAAACCAGCGATACGTCCTGGCTGCGTGAGGCTGTACAGAGCACACAGGGCGAGTCAGCCGCTGCCATAGACCGCTCCCGCTACACACTATGACTCACAGATTGTAGCACCCAGAAAGGACGAAGCCGAAGAGCGCCTGCATGCAGAGACCGAAGATCATGCAGTACTTGGGACCAAGGTAGTCCACCACGAAAGCGCCGATGATCGTACCGGGCTAAGCGATGATCGTCAGTGATCAGCAATTATCAAGCAGTGGAAGCTGGGCAGAGATTATGCTGCAGCTTGCGGATACTCGACTCACGACGTAGAAGAAGTTGATCAGACAGCCCCATCCAATAGAAGTGTACAGGGTACCGTTGGGATCAGCCACGTCAGTGATAGGCGTGGCGTAGAGGCCGAAGGCTATAGAGGCAAGCGATATCAGCTATTTGGGTCATGTCGAAATCTGGAGTGTAGCGGTACACATACGGTAGGTGATCCAGTCGTAGATGAACCACTGTCAAGCCTTGTCAGCAAATGCACAACGGGCCTGAAGTGTGTAGAAAAGCGTCACACACCGTAGCGGAAACAGCAGCGAGCTTGACCCAGCTGAAAGTGTCGTGGCGTGAGCAATCAATCCAGCTGAAAACCCGAAAACTCCTCAAAAAAAGCCACTTACTAGCGTTTGATGATCAACCAGTACCTGTCGCACATCGTCAGTACACGCAAACCTGCCAAACGTTGAGCTCGACTCACGGGATTGGCGCATTCTTCATGCTGTTCTGCTTGTACGCCAATGGCTCGTGCATCTTCAATCGGAAGTAAAAGAGGAACAAAGGAGGGACAGCGCCCAGACCGAGGGTGAGACGCCAGACTGCGTTGAGGTGGTTCATCCCGAATATCCAAAGGCATACGAGGCAGACTGATCGCGCAAGCGTCAGCGCATATTCTGACTGATCTGCGTATGCACAGCGGCGCAGAGCTTACCAAAGTAGGAGATGACGAAAGCCCTGCACAAACCAGGCGTGTTAGAGCATGGGAATCAAGTCTTGGAAGACTGCCACTCACAAATCGATGCAGGTGTTGGTGGCTGAATTCGCGCCGTACTGTCAGCTTCTGCTGTGTTCTCTCTCTCTCCAAACGACTCACCCAGCACGAATAGCTTCTGCTGAGAGCTCTTCTTGATCTCGGGGTCCTCGCTACCTTCCGCCGCGGCAACACTGCCGGTAGGGTATTCACCGCCGATACCGACACCGACCAGGAAACGGTATGCGCTGTGTCATAGGAGTAGACGATTAGCCTCAATTTCGATGCAATGAAAGTGGACTTTACTCACAGTAATGCATTGACAGTGCCTTTAGCTCCTCCTGGTCCCTTTGACGCAGCTTCAAGAGCAGAGAAGACAAAGACGATACCGGTGCACAAGAGCATACCGAACTGCGCCCCGATTACAGTATTGATTAGCTTCCACCAGGTAATAAGTAGCCGGGACAGCTGATGTACGTACCTTTCGTCCGATCTTGTCGCTGATCCAACCGAAACTCAATTGGCCAAACACGATACCAGCAAAAGCGATAGCGGGCAAAAGCTTGGCGTACACGGGGTTGGCGGTGAAATAGTCCACGTAGATGTAGCTCTTGATGATCGTTCCTGCTGGTCCGATGGATGCGTTCGCGTAACTGTGTGAACGAACAGCGATTAGCAATTGGCGAGCGTCGGTATTGACGGGTCAGAAGGTAACTCACCCATCTGAGAACAGCGAAGCGCCCTAAATGCCGGTTGTCCCGTATCAGCGCAGATTCACTTCCACGACTTGCTTCGAACTCACCGAAGCAAAGATCCTGTGAGCCGCATCACATCACATCGAATCGCATCTCATCAGTCTCTCGGGTTATTGATCTGACCGGTGACAGGAGACTCACGTAGCCTTCTTGCTCAATCCCGACCTCTTCTCTGTGATGGTACCATCGTTCTCGTAGGTCGTCACGACGTCCATCTCTTTCTTGGCCCAGGGCATACGCATGGCTGTGTGCAACTACGGAGTGTCTGCAGGACCTAGATGAGGTCGCAGGAATGATCCGCTCGTGGGCAGTTCGACGTGTAGCTAATAGATGAGCGTACAGCGTCAACGTCAACTGAATCCTTTCGCTATATATCTATACTCGGTATCTGAACTCTGATCGTACGTTATAACGCTCCAACAAACTTTTACTCCTCATGCCCTCATGGTCGCATCGTGCTGTACGTCACGCCCTAGGCTTGTACAACGAACAAATACCCGCAAGCTATTCATATCCGTCTCCGATGGGGTTTTCGCCCTGTGTGATCCTGCGATTGTTCCTGATACAGTAGTACTGAGTAGCAACATGACCAATAACCAATAACAAGAACGCAGCAGCATGCATATTTCCGCCTCGTGACGCTCTCCTCCCCCCTCTGTGCCCTGAATATAAGCGCGGAGCACTGCAGAGTCCCGAGAAGGGTCGGGTTTCGCCGGACCTACCATACAGTAATCTCCTTATCCTATCGCACGTCGCACGTTGGCAATTGTCATGTGCACGACTGCTTGTGATTATCGATGATTAGCTGTGAACATGCAACGTGCCGCCGGCATAACAACTTTATTCCCTTGTCGCTCGAGTGGAGAACAATAGGAGAAGGGTGATATCAATCCCCGCCCAGTTCTAGCTTGCGTGCTCGTGATTCGGTTTCCGAGAATAGAATCACTCTGATCGCAGCGAGAACGTGCGTTTCTTGCTTGCTTCTCATAGGCCTATCATGTCTCAATCGATAAGATCGTACGAAGTCCATGAGCGATGCACCCCGCGCATGCAACCTCAGCACTGAATGACCTCGGAAGAACTCTAGTGATTGGCCTGGAAGAATCCTTGCCTAAACTTTCTGGTCGTTCAAGTGGCGTGCTTCTCCCCTTCTTTCACATTTGGAAAACAATAGACGTTTTGCCGCCATGTATAACATCGTTTTCTACCAGCTTGTCATTCATGGGCCATGTCCACCATGACTAACTGAGATAGCCAGCTCCAGTGCTTCCAGGCAGCATTGATCAAACTGCTAGACACCCATATGGGCCGTGAGAGCAAGACGTCATTCCCCGGGCCGGACGGAAAAACCTCCACCGGGAACGGTTACGCCTCGTCCGACGATCCACAGCTAAACGGGGTTAGACTGCACAACGATCAGCTGACTCCGCATCCCATCTGCTATGCATGTTGTCGTAGGGTGATATACTGACGGCGATCGACCGCTGACGACCAGAGGGATGTTAGATATAGCTGGCGGCTGTCTCGGCCCGGCGCGTACACTACATACCTCAAAGTGAGCTGTCAAGTTGCTTTTCGCTCTTGACCGTCCGCTTCGGCGCTGCTCCAAGATATAAGTAGCACAGGTGCTGGCAGTCTTCTCAAGCATGATGGCAGAGCTTGATGTCACACTGCAATCTCAACTCGTCATAGAATGTTTACATTCACTAAACCCGCTGTGCTGGTGGCTCTGCTAAGCCTGATCTACACAGCTAACGCTTACAAGACATGTGTGTGAGTAAATTGTCCTCAGCAGTCATTCTTGACAGTACTCGTGTGACGAGTTCGTCATGGAGAGTTCGTGTTTGTGCTTCCGGCGTCACCCGCTGACAGTCCGTGCAGTGTCCCTTTCGGCGGTAACGGGACTGACGATACGCCCGGTCTTACGGCTTTGCTCCCCAACTGTTCAGTGGATGCGACCATCGTCTTCCAGCCGAATATCACATACAACATCTCGTGCGTACATCTCACTTCTTTCACCACGTTCCGGTCCATCTATCGATATCTTGGCTTGGCATCGCAGGCTTGATGCTGCTGCTGATGCCGAGGTGGACGGACGTATAGCACACCCGTGGCATTTGGTAATTTGACCAATGTCGAGATCCAGATTCTCGGGAACCTGGACCACCCTCAGTCTATCCCTTGTACGTCGTACTCGTCTTCGAGACTGGACCTCTGATTGATGAGGAGCTGTGGCGTAGATGTGCAAGCCATAGTCAACGCCAGTGGAGGCTCGGTATACTGGTACACCCTCTCCGGAACCAATATCACTCTCAGCGGAAACCAAGATCCGAATGGGGGTTTCATCGATCCATATGGCGAGCCATGGTGGCAAGCTGCCCCGATTACGCTCCCTCTAGGCGGACTGGTGGGTCGCTGCTCCTCTACATGCCAATCGTCTCCATCAGCGCAAGGCTCGAACGGAGTGCTTGGTAATGAATGACTAGTCCTAACAATGGTTGTAATGGGTATAGGCGAACAGACCGCACCTCTTCCACATCACCGCGAACAATACCGTCATTCGCTGGTTGAAGGTGCGCAAGCCCATCGCTTGGGGAATCTCGGTATCGGGCAACAACAACCATATCTGTATGTCTCCTCCCTCGTCAGAGCTGTACTTGTACTTTCCAGCTTTGCTGCGAGAACAGCGTAATGTATGGTGACTGACTGCAGCTGGTGCATAGACGAGAACTCGATCGACGCGTCGTACGATCTGGCCGTGAGTCTCTACTTGCGAGACACGACGTGCTCGACTTGACTCAATCCTCCTTACTTGTAATTCAGAACCCAGCCGTATTTCCCTTCAATACCGACGGCTACGACATCTCGGGGAACAACGTCGTGGTGGAGAACGGCTTCGTGAGCAACGGCGATGACTGCGTGGCAGGTGGGTCGCTTCGTTTCGTCCATCTCACTATCTTTAGCTGTATCTAGAGGACCTCGTCGGCTGATGTCGTGTATTACGTAGTGAACAAAGGCAACAACATCACTGTCCGCAATATGGTCTGTGAAGGGGGCCACGGTGCTTCCCTATCAGCTACGACGGGCGTCAGTAATGTCCTGTTCAACAATATCACCTCGCGCAATTCCCTCTATGCCAGTGAGCTTTGATGTCACTCCTTCGAAGCAATGCCTACAATGCTGCCTAGCTAACACGTGCGATTAGCGCGGTTCAAATCGTCGTTGAACTCAGTTGGGAACATCACTAATGCAAGTCAGATCACGGATTGCATTTTGGCGGTAGCTGACACTGCCTTCAGGTGACATGGAGTAACATCTACGTGCTCAACGCCACGTTCCCCATCTTCGCAACGGGCGAATACTATGACCAAGTGAGTAGGTGTCTGGCTGACCCGTCTCGACTTCTTGAGACTGGGTCACGAGATCAGGCCTACACGGTCACCTCTGGTCGTGGTACCCAGCTAACTTGACATCAACACCGCAGAACACGAACCGCGGCTTGACACCTGGAAACCTCCCTGCCAACTCCACCGCCACGCACATATCAAATTTCAAATGGGTCAACGTCTCGGGTACTATCAACGACATGTAGTAGGTCCCATGTTTTCCGTCAACCGCTTCGTAAACCCGTTATAATTCAATGAGCAATGAGAATTGACGCCCCGATTGTACGCTTAGCCCCGGAGACGGGAGCTGTACTACGGATCCATGCTGTAAGCCCCTCTTCCTCCACTATCATTCGGTCGTAAAGGGTACTGACGTATCTCTCTGCTCTCTTGCGAAGGGTACCACGTCGCGAACGCCACCAACACCGCTGGTGTGACGCTGCAGCTTCTCAAGTGAGTCATCACGCACATCATACACCCACATTCGGTCACCACAGGTTGTGCTGACACAAGTCGTACTCATAGTGGAACTGGTGAGTAGGTCTGCCATCACCTACATACCTCAACAAGCATGTTGTGATGGCGATACACGATATGCTCATTGCTGATGACACCTCGGTCGTAGCCACCAACATCAGAGTCGAAAATGCCAATCTGTACCCTATTGACGGTAAAGGCGTCTCGAACGTTCTCTGTGATCCGAGAAGCTTCACGGACGGTGTCGCCAATCTGGGCTTCGAGTGCGTCGACGGTCCATATGTCGCTACTTGAGTGTCAAGTGCGACCATCAGTCCTTCAGGATTGAGCTGCTGGAGGGGGGCAGAAGTCAGCTGTAGTCAGCGTACAAGAAGTGATGCTCATTGGATACAATAGTAAAAGAATCGATTGTTAGGAAGTAATATGAAAGGCGTCGATAGGCAGTAGGTGGTTGCTCATGGCGACCACGGTTCATCTCTGCTTGACTTGGACTATGCTACACATCAAGGCTATATATACAAATGCCTCCCCTCTTCTTGACCGACATTGCTCTCCAGCTGCGCTTAAATCCACCTGAATAGACCTAAGCCGCGCCGTGCTCCTTGAGAACCTCTTTAGCGCGCTCTTTAGCCTCTTCCGAGACATTGGGGTTGTTCAGTGTCCTAACAACAACAGTCCAGCACGGATATGAGTGATGCATACGAGGGTCAAGTAGAAGAAGCGTATGGCACTCACGCTTTGTAACCACCGAGGACACGATGCTCATGCTCCGACCCTCCCTCAACAGCGTCTTTCCCCTCAGTAGCATTAGCCTGCGCATGATCATGCTCATGCTCATGCTCCTTGAGGTGGGAGTGGGAATGACCGTGATGGTGCGTATGCCCGTGAGCGCTGATGTTCGCTTCGATCCCGTGCTCGTTCAGGATCTCGGCTGCGTGCTCCTGCGCTTCGAGCGAGGTCTGTAGTCCCAGGCGCCATCGCATTCGTAGATAAGGAAGAGCGAGAGTGCGCACGGACGGGATGGGCGAGGAGGCATTGAGTGGGTCGGTGGCGAGGATACAGTAATATCAATGGATGTAGGAGCAAATATCAGCATTGTCAGTGATAGCTATGGAAGCAGGACGTCTGATGAGGAAGAAGGAAGAAGGAAGATGGACGTACTCGCGGGTTGTGAATAGTGCTGCACGGTAGTCAGCGCTGTACAAGCTGACGAGGTGGGATGGAGATCCTCATATCGCAGATCAAGGAGAGTGCTGAGAAGACGGTAGAGGATCACTCACGCCTTGTACCCGCCCAGCTGCCTGTTCTCGTGCTCTTGCTCTGAAGCGGAGGGCATCTTGTCTTCGATAATATTCGAGTGTTGTGGTGCTGTGGAGTTGTGGCCTACGGTGAGTGTAGAGTAGGGGTAGACGGAGTGAGAAGGAAGAGAGAGGGTGATGCTGATCTACGATATCATATATACTCGTACACCAATCAGTGTACTCGGGTGCGCGAGCACAGCTGACTGTGGTCCGCTCATCCATCATCATTACTCCATATTCCTGTTCACATCAATAACATCAACAATGACGTACTTTGCCATTTCTAGCAAGTTTCACCCAATCACCCACCCCGTTTCAGATATCAACACTCATCGTTCGTCGTTCGTCATGCATGGTGCATCATTTCGTTATGCTTCAAATGACGTCTATGCTACATGTACAGCTAATGTACAACCATCACGCTCGGACCAACGCTGTCGAGGCTGCTCCGCGATCATACACCATCGACGGTCTCTTAGGCTTCCACTTCAGCCATTAGCCAAACGCCGCCAGCTGCCCACCCCATGCGCGGCCCCCCTCCCGACCCAGTTTCTCAACCTCAACCTTGGCGGCGATATTCTCCAATTGGCGGGTCATACCGACCAGCGCCTCATATCTCCTTCTCGCCGTGGTATTGCTATAGGCGCACATGACAGTGTCAACTTCACCTCTCAAAACGAATTCCTGGCCAACTCACAATCGATCTAGAATCAGAAGTCCTTGCACTTGGTCGATCTTGCCCTTGATCTTGCCATCAAGTATCAGAGAGACAACGAGGTTCTCCACTTCCGTCTTGTCAACATTGAGAGTCTGCACAGTATCTCTATATCAGTTTCAACAGCACGGGCATCCAGTCGTTCAACCTACTTTTGCTAGAGATCCCAGTTCCAGCCGAGTATATGGTTTGATGATGTCTATTATATATTGCGTTCGAAGCGAACGGAGGAGATCGTCCACAAAGTAGTTGATAAACGGATCGCTCGTGATGGTAGCGCGGTTTGCTGATGATCCAATATGAGCTTGACAGTTCTGCAAAGCTTACAAAAAGCTCACCTTTCAATATCTTTTCCGCTTCCTGAACGTCTCTGCGCTGATATGCGGACACGAGGTCTGTCATAGCGGTGATCTGAGGGTCGTTTTTGTACCTGAAACGCGGTAATGTCAGCTTGTTTGTTCGCCAAGACGTAGGACTGTAAGCTTACGGCTTCGTTTCCTGAGAATCAAACGGGTTGATCTCGCTTCCCATGAGCATATAGGTGAGAACGAGGTACTTGAGCACTTGTATCCGTTGCGTCGACCCAGATTCATCGTACTGCCGGAAGGACTCGAAGAGGTCTGTTGATGCCTTGTCCCATGTCTCTGCGAGGTATACGAACGTAAGCTTTGAACTAAACCTCGAAGGGGAGAATACTCACTCTCCATCATCCACATCTTGCCGCCACACTCTCTGATCACGCCCATGATCCGAGGGTGTGGGATTGCATTCTTCACTTGCATCGAGGCATTGTAGATTTCCTTTGAAGGTGGGGATCAGACTAGAATCCCGAGTCATGCATAAACGATGCACTTACCTTCAGCTTGCGGGTTTCCTTGAGGTCGCTGTACATCTGGATCTCGATGGCGTACAGCTCAAGTACTAAAGGTGAAGCGTCAGCTATCAAGGCCAGAAATGTGGATCGAATAGCTCACGCAATGATCCCTTCGATTGATCGTCAGACGAGCTGGACGTTACTGAGGGCGCGCAAGTAGCATGCAGCGACCGCAGGATCTGCAGGAGGCAGAAAGACTTAGTCACGATATCTCTCAGTGGCCAGCCCAACTCACAGGACTGAGTCTTGTGTATTCCTTCCGATCCAGCCACAACTTGGCAAGCTTGAGATTTGACTTTGTGGATAAGCGCTATTATTGATCGTTCAGCTTATCTGTGTTTCACTAGGGCCCAACACAAAGCTGACCTCATTCTTCGCTTCCTCGCAAGCGACTCTGGTAGCCTCATAGAACTCCTCCAACGTATCAAGCGGGACTTTCGGTGACAATGCCGCATGCTACGAGATAATCAGCGTTGATACACTACAACATCACTTCATCCAGTTGAAGTCTGATCTCACCTTGCCCTCTCCGCCAACGTAATCGAGGATATTGTTGATAGACTTCTCGGCGTAGTTTCGCGTGACATGACTCTGCAGATCCCATTTCAGCTGGAGCACAAAGCTGATGCCATACGAAGCTTAGCTGACCCTAGTATATCCCAGCAACTCCCGGTACGATGACAGCGCCTTTTCAGGTCGATGTAAGTGCAGATAGTTCATCTTGGTCATCTGCTTGAGCGCTTTGAATCCCCTACAGCACAACAGGTCAGCTGCGATCGTTGCATGGGAAATGCACGCACCATTCCCCCTTTTCTGGCTGATCATCGACGATGGTTTGAAACGCTCTCAAAGCCGCTTCCGCATCATCTTCTTTCAAGGCTAAAAAGGCATTACAATCAGCTTCAGCTTGAACGGTATGCTATCGTGGTAGCTGACATTTTGCCTTGTAGTACTGGTTCTCTACGTCCCCCGCTTCGTCGATCATCCCCGAATCATCCTCGTCATCGTCGTAATCAAAGTCGTATTCCTACTCGGCGTTAGATTGCTAGCATCATATTTCTTTGCAGCAAGAGTCATGGAGCTCACCTCGTCGTCCGCCGCATCCTACATAACGCACAGTCATCAGTAATGCACCGCAAAGAGGAAGACGGCAAGATGACGCACCTCCATCATGAACTCGTCGTCCGACATTTCGGATAATTTCCGTGTTTTGGGACGAGAAAGACAATTTAGATGTAATTTCTGGACAGTCTTGCAGTGCCTTTGCTTGTCGCTGCTTGTGGAGAACACAAACCTCTGTGTTATGCGATGCAGTGATTGTGGTAATGATCGTTGTAACGTGGTGAATGAGTGATCATAGATAGCTTCCCCCCAGAGACATGCCGGTGCGGGGTAAGCGCCATAAGTGGGACAAGTAAATAAGTATTATAGCCATGTCAAAGTCGAGTAGCCCGGTTCGTTGTGGATGCTCGTTTCCGGGGTCACTCACAACTCAGTTCCATCGCTACCTCTTATCGTGTGATACACAGCGCATACAAATCCAAGCCAAGCATCGAGCTCAGCGATGACAGCTGGACTTCTGACTCACAAGCCGACAGTATCATAGCCAGCATATAGATATCGACGGGTACAGCGCTACAACGCTATAACGCTATCGAACGAACGCAATGGCCAATATCGACGCCCCTTCTCTCTCCTACGCTAGGGGCGAAGGGGAGATGTCGCAGCATCATTCAGCCTATCCCGCCTACCCGTCCGAAGCGTACGATAATCAGGAAGCGTTCTTCGAGCCTGATGGCGAAGAGGAGATGGCGGAGGCTGGAACAGCCTTGCAGTACTGGGCTGCAAAGAGGCATAACAGCGGGAAAGGCAAGGAGCGAGAAGATGATGATTCGGGTCAGTACCTCACAGCTACCATCGCCGTTCCAGTATGCACGATAATTCTGATAGCTCTATCATCGCAGTCAAAACACCTTGGCGACTTCGTTCAAAGCTGAAGACCGTTTCTGCCGGCCTGTTCATCTGCTTGAACCTCGGAGTTGATCCGCCAGATATAGTCAAGACCAACCCTTGCGCAAAGACAGAATGCTGGATCGACCCAACAACGTTACCTTCCAATAAAGCCATAGAGGCCATCGGGAGAAGTGAGTGCAACTCCTAAATCCTGCGAAGACGCTGGCTGATGTCATCGTCGCTTGTAGATCTCCACCAGCAATTCGAGACTCTGAATCCAAAAGTCAAATATAAAGCTGTGAGTCAGCTCGCTGACCATACTTGTGACCACAGCGAGCTGACAATTGGATGGGTGACTCAGTTCCTCGATCCATCCATCGACGAGACTAAGAAACAATGTATAAATATGCGCAAGTCAGCAAAGGACGAGCGACTTGTCTTCTACTATAATGGTCACGGAGTGCCAAAGCCAACGCCGTCGGGCGAAATATGGGTGTTCAACAAGAGTGAGTCAGCTTCCCTCGCCATTCAGTGGTCTCAATAGCTGACGAGCGGCTTGATAGACTATACCCAATATATCCCTGTCAGTCTATATGATCTGCAGGAGTGGCTTGGGTAGTAAGTGACTCCCTTGACTGATGTCCCCGTCGCTGACTGTCGCAAAAGCCCTTGCATTTACGTGTGGGAGTGCTCTGGAGCTGGGAGTATCTTGAGCAACTTTGCGAAAGTTGCGGAACGCAGAGACAACGAAGCTCGAGCCGCTTCAAACAATGGAGCCCAAGCAGACGAGTTCTCGCGGTCATCATACTCGGACGCTCTGCATCTTGCCGCGTGCAAGGCCAACCAAGTCTTGCCAATGTCCCCCGACCTCCCTGCCGACTTGTTCACATGTTGTCTAACCTCGCCCATCGAGACTGCGCTACGCTACTTTGTGCTACAAGACCCATTACGACGGAATAGTGGGCTAAATCCGAACGATCCTAGAGCGAGAATCACGGTCGACTTGACGATGCGGATACCGGGTGATCTGAAAGATCGAAGGACACCTCTAGGCGAACTCAGCTGGATCTTCACGGCTGTCACGGATACCATTGCTTGGTTATCGTTTCCTCGGGACGTGTTCAATCGACTTTTCCGTCAAGACTTGCTGGTTGCGGGCCTGTTCAGGAATTTCCTGTTAGCTCAACGCATCATGTCGACCTATCATTGCACGCCTACATCGATACCTGAGATCCCGTCCGCCCACAACCACCCGCTCTGGCATTCCTGGGATCTAGCGGTCGACGCATGTCTTGCTCAATTACCCGAGCTTCTCGATCTCGAAGCAGCAAGAGAGCGCGGGGAACCGGTGCCACCACCACTTAGCGTTTACAGGCCATCTACCTTCTTCGCTCAGCATTTGCAGGCATTCGAGGTCTGGCTTCAACATGGTGGCTCCGTACCCAATCGCCTGACACCGCGATCCAAGAAAGGAATCGTTCCTAGGTCACCTCCAGAACAGCTACCAATCGTCCTACAGGTCTTGCTATCACAGTCACACCGACTACGCGCTCTCATACTCATTTCCCGCTTTGTCGATCTCGGCCCATGGGCGGTACACCTCTCGCTTTCTATCGGAATCTTCCCCTACGTCCAGAAACTCCTCGCATCACCTGCCGTCGAACTCAAGCCTGTTCTCATCTACATTTGGGCACGAATCCTTGCCATCGACAGAACTTGTCAGGTCGACCTCCTTCGCGATCAAGGGTTCACATACTTCACCCAAATACTCGCACCATATCCCCAAAGCGGGTCCCTTGTCATCCCAAACGCCAACGAACACCGTGCTATGTCCTCCTTCATCCTCAGCATTCTCTGCCGTAATTTCAAACCGGGTCAGACGGCTTGCTTGAGCGCAGGGGTATTCGATGCTTGCCTGCTTAGACTCAACGAGGATGACTGGCTGCTGAAGACTTGGTGCCTCCTGTGCATCGGCCAACTATGGGCGGATTACGATGACGCTAAAGCACTATATCTGTCCGGCCCTCGCCAAACCGACCTCCTGACTGTTCTGCGGAGTACATCGGTGGAAGTGCGCGCTGCTTGCCTGTACGCTTTCGGAACTCTACTCGGCGCATCCAGTGCCCCAATCGAGACAGAAGCGAGAGGCGGCGGTGGTACTGGCGCTCAGCTGGGTCTCACTGAAGTGCAACAGCTTGAAATTGAAGCTGGATTAGCATTCGCGTGTATGATGTCTGTCAAGGAGGATGCAAGTCCGATGGTCAGGAAGGAACTGGTGGTGGTGATGAGCTGCGTGGTGCGGGAATGGCGAGGATGGATGGTCTGTGCAGCTTGGACGTACTATGAGCAGGAGGCTGCTCTAGCTGCTGCAGAAGCAGGCACGTCCAAGTATGTTGACGTCGTCTCGGACGCACTCGAAGAATGGACGCAATACGAAGACGATCAACCACCTCATCTGGACGACAAGCTCACGCTGCTCAGCACGTTCAAGGTCCTCTTCGAGACGTTATTGGACTTGTCGGTCGACCCCCATACCGAGGTCGCTCTGATGGCGTCGACAGTGACGGATTACGTTGTAGCGCTTCTACTCGACTCGGCGTTCTGCAGGGTCAAGGGCGCTGCAATTCGAGAATTGATCCGAACGCAAAGTCGACCCAAGCCGCTTTCACGACAAATCTCTACAGCTATCTCCGATGGCGGACGGGGCGGACTGACGGGCATTATTACTCCACCTTTGTCAAGGACCAACACCGACAAGTCACTGGGGAGCGGACCGAACCCGACTCTCAAGCGAAACGGTTCGGTTGCCAATGCCCTCAGAAGTCTAGCAACAATGACTGGGTTGGCCGCCCCCGAATCACCTGATCTATCCAATAGTGCATATCTCGAGAGCAAGAAGGAGTTCCCTCAAACTCCCAATGACACCACACCATCCGAGTCTGCAAAATACAGATCGCCGTATCCCGATGCCTCGCACGAGCGCATCATGCCCGAAGGAATGACCCGACAATCGTCTTTGGCCGCGATGAACGCGCAAATGCGCACTCGCGGCGCACTGGGTATCGTCAACAACCGATTAGACCAGAGTCCCGTTCCTGCATCAGCCGTCCTGGAAGCGCTTACAGAGGAAGACATGGAGCGGATCAGAATACGCAGATTGAGAGGATCTCAAGCTGGCGGTGATGTCGATGGTCGGCTGACGAATAACGGATTAGCAAGACCAAACGATCTCGGTCTGGGAATGGTAGCGAAGGAAGTCAAAGATGATGTCTTGCCTCTAAGAAGTGGATTCTTCGATTGGGCAATGGAGTACTTCCGGGAACCTCAAATGAAGGTGAGTCTGAGCGCGACGCAAGCCTATGCTGGCGGCAATCCGCGATACCCCGTCTGACCCAATTGCGCTACGCAGGCACCCGACGCCGATGAGCCTGGCAGTGCGATGTACAATGAACAAGCGTGGAAGCATCTGCGGAACGAGCAAATGGTGGAGCAGAGTCGAGCCAATGAAGAGTTCGCAGGTGAGCCCATCTTGACTTATTATTCAACAGCGTACAAATAGCTGACGTTGCGCGCAGCAACGAACCCATGGAATGTGGAAGTGGGAACACTGCACAACGATTCATGGCCTTTGCAACTGGCGTTCCACTCGTTTGATCCGGTCATGGCGGTCACAGACGACGCAGATAATATCTGGTAAGTAAATCTTCATGTGTACTGATGGTCGTGTCACCGCGGACGCCTATGACGCTGACTGAGCGCTGTTTAGCATCTGGGATTGGGAGACGAAACGCAAATTGAACAAGTTCAGCAACCAAAACATCTCCGGCAGCAGCATATCTTCTGTGCACTTCATCAACGAGATGGCATCTTCGCTCATGCTTACCGCGTCAAGTAGGTCCTTTCGTCACCCATACTGTGCTGTGCTAATAAGATTACTCCTTGTGTACAGCTGAAGGCAGTGTCCGCATATTCCGAGATTACGATACACCCGGCGAAACATCCCTTGCATCTACTTTTCGAGCCGTGGCAGAACTGCTCCCTGTTGCGCACAGCAGTGGTGTGTTGACGCATTGGGAGCAACAACGAGGACATCTGCTGGTCGGAGGAGACATGAAAGTCGTTCGCTTGTGGGATGCTTCCGTCGAGCGGCATCTGCGCGTGAGTGTCACTCTGCTCCAGCGTTTGCGAGCTTCAGTTCTCGCGACGTAGACCCATAACCTTAGGCATAGACGCTGATCGTCTTTGATTTGGATCACATAGGACATCGCTACACAAGCCGGCGCCAACCTCACAGCTATAACAGGTGACGAACCAGATGGCAACGTGTTCGTAGCTGGATTCGGCGATGGTGTAGTCAGGCTATTCGATAAACGCGTGGAGCATGCCGGAGAGGTCGTTCTCAGGACTTGGCGGCAGCATAAGATCTGGATTCAGAGCGTGCACTTGCAGCGGGGAAGCCTGAGAGAGCTGGTCACTGGCAGGTGGGTACAAACAATATTATTCGATGAGATTCCGCTGACACGTATCATCATTTGATATGTAGTATGGACGGAGAGGTGCGAATTTGGGACGTAAGAAAACCCGATGAGCCGCTTTACGCCTTACCAAGGAGAGATGAGGGTCTCATGGCACTGGCCGTGCACACCGGCGCTTCCGTCTTAGCAAGGTGAGCTTTGCGCTTCATTCACATGCGTAAATCCGCCTTGCTTGCGACTAATCTTTGATTCACAGGACAACGGCGACCACGGCTCACTCGACGCGGCAAGAGCTGGATATCACAGGCTTCCACGATCCCTCTCGACCCACCAGATTGGCCAAGATTCAAATCCCTCTCTCGCCGGTGTACAGTACATCAAACCACCATCGAGCATCGGGTTTCATGCCCAGTGCATCGTCTTTGGTCTTCCATCCTGTGAGTGACACGCTTGAACTATTGAAACACCGTCTACAGTGGCAGGTATGCGCAGAGTATGCTGATAAAGGATCATACGCTGTTTATAGGTCGAGATGATGCTTGCCGTCGGAGGATACGACGCCTCGGGAACGGTCAAGCTGTACAAATGTCCCACGCCCGAATTACCTATAGGTCTGCCTCCGGGCAGCTGGGACGAACCCCAAGTGAACGGGTTCCATTGAGGTGCCGCACATATTGCCCTCGAGCGTGTCATAGTGCCCGCGGCACAAAGCATATGCCAGTGAGCAGTGAGGGAGGGTCACGTCGAATGAATTCAGATGGGAGGAGAAAGACAATGATTTATAGGGGGGAAAGAGTGAAGAGTGGAGAGTGGAGAGTGGAGAGTGGAGAGTGGAGAGTGGAGAGTGGAGAGTGGAGAGTGGAGGAAGATATCTTCGATGACAGCTGCTTGTCACATCACATGGTAGTTCCGTCATCTGTACGTTTCCAATTTGCTTACATGCTTTGCTACAATGTAGCGAAGCTTGATGTAGCATGCTTGCCTGATTTTCCATTCATTCTCATTCTCATCGTTGCTCAGAAGTGATATGCGCTCAATGACGCCACAGGGGGTCATAGTTTCGCATTGGATCCGTTATACATCTCTATCGCTTTGTCTGAGCTCTCTCGTTGGCTCTGTGTCTGCTCATCCTTAGACCTGCAGACAAAGGCGTCACGCACTCACAGTCATGATGCACCAACCGACCTTTGATGCGTATGGGACCCTCCCTTCACGCCCTCCTTTCCCATCTACCGGCATCCATCGCTCCACTGTACCCTCTCTCCCCACATATATTTGTATCGCATGTTTCCCATCTCATCGCACTGTACCAAGCACGACTCGCAGCGTCAGTACCGTAGTTCAGCATGATCACATACGCGCCAAATACATTCACCGTCCAGCGCCTGTCAAGCTTGTGCCGGCAGAGGTGAGTTGCTTTACGATTGAGTATCGCGCTGACCAGCTTTCCGACCTTTCAGTCTCGTATCGCCCGGGTTATCTTCGTCCCAAGTGACCAAAAGCATTACGCCGCAGCCTGCGCAAAGCACGAAGATCTTCACGTACCGCGCTGCGTCGCCTTACAGTGAGGCCGCGCTGAGAACCAAGATTGAACGAGCGAGGTTGGCCGCGATGCAGCGGAATGGGAGTCTGTTAGCTGTGTGATGCACAGGCATGGCTCGACGCACATGGCGCTGCGGCGCCAGGCAGTAAATAAACGAAGACAGCTGTATTAGTGTTTATGCATACTGTATTTTAGGCGGTGTCGCCATGACTGTCGGTGATGTTCAAATGTATCGAACACCCCCTACGCCAAGGTCTTTGGCACGCCGTTCTCTCCCAGCAAGCTCTCTTCCTTGCTCAGGACCCTAGGCCCATCACCAACTCTGGTGTGAATTAATCGGCTCACTGCCCCCTTCTCCCAGCCACCTTCTCGCACGACCTTGGTCTCGAAGCCTTCTGGCAAGTCCTTGGCCTGGGTCTTGAACGGATCCTCAAATTCCTCTGTGGTAGGGAAGAAGCGCTTGACGGCTCCGATGACAGTCGCGATGTTCTCCTCCAAAGAGTAGATGACAGCGTTGGGTCCAGCGTCGAAAGTGTAGGCGGCGATGGCGCGTCCTGCTGCTCTGTTGAGCTCTTCCACTACAGCGATGACTGCGCGAGAAACGTCGTTGAGGTAGAAGATGGGTGGCGAGGTGTCGAGACACACAGAATGGAACGAGTTGGAGTCGACCATTGTGATCTTTGCGAACGACTCGAAGTCCCTTGCCTGGATCGCTTTGGAGATCGCGTCCATGCGTCCAGGAACAACCCGTAATCGCTCTTGTAGCAAAGTGGACGTCTCGACGGTCCTCTGCATACCGGAAGTGGAAGACGTGCCCTTCTTCGCGTCGCTGACGACGCAAATGAGGGCGTGCATCTCTGGCCAGTGGTCGCGAGAAGCGACTTCCTCCGCAAGCGAATCAGAGCCGAGGAAGTCGGTACCTTCCCTCCAGGCGACATAGCCGCCAAATAACGAACGACAAGCGGAGCCTGACCCTTGTCGAGCGATCAGGGAGAGCTGTGAAGGGGTTTGAGGAAGATCATAGAGCTTGGCAAGGGATGAGACGAGGGCTGCGAGACCGGAGGCGGAAGATGCAAGACCTGCAGCAGTGGGGAAGTTGTTGTATGAAGCGATACGCAATGGCCATTCAGAGAGCTATAATACAGAAGCGCGGGGTATCAGAACGACTGCCGAAAGCAGCACTGAGGCCATGCCATCTGCTCACCTTGGGCAGACTAGCAGTCTTGTCCTCCTCGGCTTTTCTCCACGCTCTGAGCTCTTTGATGCAGACCCACAGCCTGCCTCCCTCTTTGATGCTCTCCTCCTTCCCATTCAGCCAGAGTCTGTCTCCCTTGTCGAACGACTCATCTGCGCGAGATGTGGTGGTTGAGCGCAGATGATCCTGGTCAAGAGTGATAGAGAGAGACGAGTTTGTGGGCAAGATTAATTTGGTATCGCGTTTTCCCCAGTACCTAGAATGGGGATGATTAGCGAACGCTTTGATGAGCTCAATGGTGTGAGCGAACTTTCATTCGACTCACTTGATACAAGCGATATTGACGGGTGCGGACACTGTTGCCTCGTACATTGTGGCTGATGGTGCTAGACAGGTATTGAATGCGATACGAATAGAGATTAATGCACGCAAGAAAGAAGGGTGAATGTTGTGGTACGAGCAATGTTGGTACAAGCGGGAATCAACAAAAAAAGCCACGTGCACTGTACCTGAACGACGGTCGCAAAGGGTGTGGCACATTTGGGGATTGTCAATTCCTCGAGTAGCCCACCTCAGCGCCGCGCTGAAACTCTTTCTTGTGTACGTGCGGCAACGCACAGCACCTGGGCGCTCAGCATTGAGGATGAATGATGCCAGATGCACGCGTTGTACGACCCTTTCAGCCTCGGCGGTATCGGTTCTCGCTAAAAAGATGAGACTGGGTATTGAAGGTGGCACAGAGAAGGGCCCTTGCCGGGCTACGTTTGATTCTTTCTGCAAGAGCATAGCGTCAATAGAGGGCCAGAATCTGAGAAGCTGCTCACGATACACGTATCACTTCGATCAATCCGTTTCTGCTGTACTCTTTCGTTTGATCCGTCTTTGTAAAATGCCGAACCTTTCAACCCCCCAAGTCTCCTCGACAAGCTATAAGAAGCGCTTAGGCTACCTGCACTTCTTCTTCTCTCTTCACCTTCTCACTGCTCCAATCCCAAGCTGATTCATTCACTCCACATCAGCTGCCTTACCTGCTTGTCAATTTAGTGCATGCTCAACTATTCACTCCCCTCTGTCTCTCTGTCATTCAACAAGGATATCATGAGCCCTCCAGCAACTCAGTCTATTGGTGGTGAGTGAACCCTGCTTCGTGCGCAACAGTCTTGGTGGCTGTGAATCGTATGGCGATCAGGCACTGATATATAGACTGAACCCATCGTCGCCAGGGGTGTCGACTACCATTGGCGGCATTCTGTCGACCTACAGTCTTCCCGAAGAAACGCCCCCTACAGACAGGACGCGTGGATCACGCATGTGGCCGCTGGACTACCATGCTATTATGTCTGCCTACAGCCATCCAGATACAAGCGAAAAGTCCAAGTACGCCATCATTGGGGCGGTGACCCAAGCAAATTTCGAGTATCTGTGCCGGGAGCGCAAGGAAGAGCTGCTCCATCAGTTTGGAGCATCCTCCATCTCGCGTCCTCGAAGGGAACGCAGTGAATTCTTAGTCGAAGCTATTCCGCGCTCGGATGAGACTGCAGCCGGTGGGACTGGTTCCAACCAATACGAACACGGAGGAGATGGCTCGGCTAGCGGTTTCACGGAAAAGGGCGAGACGCTCGTAAGATTACGCGCCATAGAATTTGCTAGACACTGCCTGAGCGATACGGGGTCCGAGGGCACTCATCCTATCGAGGCGTCAAGCGAGACTCTAGACATGTTTTCGGATGATGCGCGCGCATGGGTGGGGGAATGGTTCGAGTTGACCCTCTTCCAGACCGGCATCTTCCACGACTTGGCCTTGCAACAAGCGGCTCTCGCGCGAAGATCGGAAATGGAAGAGACACTCATTGAGACTGACTGGAACACGGCGATGCAAACGGGACCGTCGTTGTTGAGTTCTCAGAGTCTACGAGAAGCTGGCTTCATTCCCTCCCGAGAGATGGGCGTCATTTCCACTCGATCGATGCCAACCGACGGCTTTCTTTGCTGAGATCGGCGGCTAGATTGGATGCTAATGCGGAAAGTAGAGGTAAATTCACGCTTAATGATACAGATCTATATGCATTCAAGGATATTTATGGCTAGACTGTACACCTCACAGCCTCGTCTACGCAATCACAAAAGTACTCAACATTGCCCTCGTTAAGCCCCGACATTGACACTCTCCCGCTATCCGCCATGTATACATGCTTGTCCCTCACTTGCAACACCTGCGCCTTGGTGAGACCAGTGTACGAGAACATACCTATTTGATTGGCGACGTGAGACCAGTCGCCTGGTGTGCCTCGTTTTCGCAGACCCTGTTCCACTCGCTCTCGCATGACCTTTATTCGCGAGGACATAGTGATCAGGTCTTTCTGCCACTGATCGTATATCTCTGGCGTCGAAATGACCGTCGCGGCTATCGTTGCGCCATATCGACCCGCAGTGGAGATCTCTTTGCGTGATATCCACCCGATCTGACTCTCGATAGCTTCGATCAAAGCGTTGTCTTCGTTTTGAGGCACTACGACGTGCATTGCACCGACCCGCTCGCCGTACAAGCCCATAGACTTGGAGAAACTCTGACAAACGAGACCTGTCAAACGATGCTTGTCGAAGATGTGTCGTATCGCCCAACCGTCATTATCCAGTGAACCAGAGGCGAATCCCTGATAAGCGCTGTCCAGAAGAGGCAAGTGCTGCTTGCGCTGCAGCACCTCGGCAACAGTCGTCCATTGATCATGCGACAAATCGCATCCGGTGGGATTATGTGCGCAGGCGTGAAGCACGATGATACTTCCCTCTTCGGCAGATTCGAGACACTCAACCATCTTGTCGAAGCAGACTGATCTACTTGCGTTGTCGTAGTACGGATAGTCCAGTACTTTGTAGCCAGCGTACTCAAACATGACGCGATGATTCGACCAAGAAGGATCAGACACGTACACCGTCGCATTTGGACTATACAGTTGCTTCAACGTTTGGATGGCGATGCGTATGGCTCCTGTGCCCGAGATAGTCTGCAATGTAGCGACTTTCGGTCCAGTCAAGAGCGGCGAAGAGGATCCGCCAAAGGCCACCTTTCGCGCTGCTGCTCGAAATGCTGGTAAGCCGAGGATCGGAAGATACTCGTGTCCTGGGGGACGCTCGCCAAAGCGTTGCTCTGCCATAGCGACCGACGGTAGTATCCATGATTTACCGGCGTCGTCCAGATACGCTCCAGGACCGAGATTCAGCTTGACAGAAGCTGGTGATCACACAGCGTCAGCCGTGTCAGGTATTGTGTGAGATGGCAGGACTCTATTGTGCTTGGTATTTGAGTCTGCTTGATCCCCACACTGCAAAGATGAGCGACTCACCCTCATCCCGGTCGTAGGCGGCTTTGAGCTCAAACATGGCATCAGGAGCCTCGTATGCTACATCATGAAATGGGAACGTCATGATGGATTGGTGCTGATACAAATGAGCAGTGAGAGATGTCTAATTGTGCAGGTGGAATTACAAATGTTCATCATTTGACTCAAGCATTCGCGTTATCGCAAGAAGTCGAAGTGTGAGTTGACTGCGCGTATGATATCTGTCGGCAATCAAATTGGGACCATTTACTGTAGGACCGGAAATGTATTCCGGAACTGTTATCTCATGCCCCGCGGAGTGTTCTTGATGACGAGCAAGTCACAATAACCTCTGAGCTGCCGTATGCACAAGCAACGGCGATCACATAAATCGCCATGATTGCACAATCCCTGCTGCACCCTCCCATCTTTCCAGAAGCGCTTCCTCGATGACGGTCGTGAATAAGAGAGCTGGCGCAGGCATTCGTATCGCTGTAGATCGAGGTGAGTTTGTACTCCGGTTGATCTTATTCTCCAGCCGGGAAGCTGCAACGCTGAGATCACTTCTGATTCCACTTGTAGGGGGCACCTTCTGCGATGTGCACGCGACCTTTCGACATAAGCCACCAGTCATCATCAAGGTACTGTCCGTCGACGCTGCTTACGACGATGGTGAGCTTCGCTCGTAGCGCTCGGAGGCTTTTGGGAAGTTTGCTCATGCTTGTTATCAGCTCCAACGGAGGCTATCCGGCGTATCCTCGAGATAGGCTACGATGAGGTGATACCTCGAGGCGAGCTGTTGGACGTATCAGGCGTAGAGGTCATACGCATGGGCACTACTGTTGTGAGTTACACGCATCGCGAGAAAGCTGCCTGATACTGATGTGTCGTAGGCAACAAACGCCCTGCTGGAACGTAAGGGGGAACGGACGGCATTCGTGACTACAAAAGGCTTCAAGGATGTTCTTCTCATCGGGAACCAAAGTCGACCGAACCTCTTCGATTTAAGCGTCAAGAAGCCGGGCATGCTATATGAAGCAGTGTTGGAGGTCGACGAAAGGGTCGTCTTGGCCGACACGTACGAGGTGGAAGGGCTGCCAGTCATCCAAGGGACAACGGGGGAGAAAGTCCAGATAGTTAAAGCGCCAGGTGAGGACCAGCACTCTCCCTCAGTAGAGCTGGGTAGCTTAAGCACTGTTGTCCTTGTCAGAAATCGAGAGTATCCGTCGCGATCTGCAAGGGCTTTACGACCAAGGCCTTCGATCGCTATGCGTTGCGTTACTCCACTCATACATCTTTGCCGACCATGAAGAGGTCATCAACAAGGTCGCTCTCGAGGTCGGCTTCACTCATGTGTCCCTATCAAGCCACCTGTCGCCGATGGTGCGAATAGTACCCAGGGCTCACTCTGCAACAGCCGATGCATACCTGACCCCAGAGCTGAAACGGTATCTGCAAGGGTAAGTCTTATTCATTCAGCTTGCGATCCAAAGCTGAGAGAGAAAACCAGATTCGAGAAGAGTTTCAGCAATCTACGCCCTGGAATGTTGCAATTTATGCAGTCGGACGGTGGTCGTGAGTCGTGCCTCGTCTTTGTTAGGGGCGTATTCGATGCTGATCATATGACATGCAGTCGTGGACGCGTCAAAGTTCTCTGGCTTGCACGCCATACTCTCCGGTCCTGCAGGGGGTGTGGTCGGCTATGCGTCCACTTGCTTCGATCGAGCGCGCCCTACCCCTGTCATTGGATTCGATATGGGCGGCACATCTACCGATGTATCGCGGTACGATGGTCATTTCGACCATATCATGGAAACCACTACGGCTGGGGTGACTATACAAAGTCCACAGCTGGACATTTGCACCGTCGCAGCTGGCGGTGGCTCGATTCTGTTCTGGGAGAACGGTCTCTTGCGTGTTGGTCCTGAATCGGCTGGAGCGTCTCCTGGCCCAGCGTGCTATCGCAAAGGTGGCCCGCTAACCGTCACCGACGCCAACGTCCTACTGGGTCGGCTCCTTCCCTCTCATTTCCCACACATATTCGGTCCAAACGAGGACCTCCCTCTGGATGTCGATGTCGTTCGGTCAAAGTTCGCAGAACTCGCAGCACGCATAAAGGGAGACACCGGCTCAGAAAAGACTCCGGAAGATTTGGCCATTGGATTCTTGCAAGTAGCAACAGAGGCGATGTGCAGTCCCATTCGCACTTTGAGCGAAGCAAGGGGTCACGCAGCTTCGACCCATAATCTGGCGAGTTTCGGCGGCGCAGGAGGACAAGTGGCCTGCCTAGTCGCTGGAGCTTTGGGGATCAAGCGAATACTAATACACAAGTCCGCCTCGATTCTCTCTGCCTTTGGCATTGCCTTGGCAGACTTGGTGGACGAGTCGCAGGAGAGCTTTGCAGGAACTACGGAGGATAGGGAGAGGTACGAAGCGCGGTTGGCGGCATTGCAGACGGCTTCTGAACAGACACTCCAGCAAGATGGCGCAGGTGCAAGCAGCGATTCCGAGCTATCATCTGAGCGCTACCTCAACATGCGTTATCAGGGAGCGGACGCGACCCTTATGATCCGCGAGCCGGCTGGTGGGGATTGGGCTCAAGCGTTCAAGGATGAACATCAAGTCCAATTTGGCTTCTCACATTCAAATCGCGCCGTCCTTGTCGACGACGTACGCGTGAGGGTAATCTCCCGCTCTCACAAAGAAGAGCCCACGACTCTATCGCAACAAATCGACGATGCCATCGCTACCGCCCGTTCTTGCAAGCCAAGCCTAAACGTCGACGCTTACTTCGATAAGCTTGGATGGACCAAAACCGGCGTGTTCAACCTTCCTGATCTATCGCCTGGTTCGACAATTTCGGGTCCTGCAATTCTTGTCGACAACACATCTACTATCTTAATCGTACCGTCCGCTCGCGCTACACTCACTTCCGACTCGGTCGTAGTCGACCTTGACGCGACCTCCTCACTTCCCGATGCAGGAACGGTCACATCCAGTAGTGAGGTGGCTATTGATCCAATCCAACTCTCAGTGTTTGGACATCGTTTCATGGCCATCTCGGAGCAGATGGGTCACGCGTTACAGAAGACAGCGGTCTCTGTCAATATCAAAGAACGACTGGATTTCAGCTGCGCCCTCTTCGATCCCGAAGGTCGACTCGTGGCCAACGCACCTCATGTACCTGCTATGCTTGGCTCGATGCAATTTGCGGTCAAATGGCAAGCCGACTATTGGCAGGGCAAGCTAAGACCTGGAGATGTCTTATTGTCTAATCACCCTATTGCCGGAGGCGTCCATCTTCCAGATTTCACTATCGTTACGCCTGTCTTCGACTCTGAAGGCAAAGAAATCATCTTCTGTGAGTTGAGTTCGGCCGATACATGTACGCAGGCTGACAACTTCGCAGACACGGCTTCTCGGGGCCACCATGCAGACGTCGGGGGCATAGCACCAGGGTCTATGCCGCCCCAATCTCGTACCATCTTCGATGAAGGTGCTTCGATCATCTCATTCAAGGTAGTATCGGAAGGCCAGTTTGACGAGGCTGGTTTGATCAAGCTTCTAGTGGACGAGCCTGCAAAGCATAGTCATGGGACGAGAACTCTTTCCGACAACATCTCTGACGTACATGCCCAAATAGCGGCAACGTGAGTGAATTTTGAGGCAGATCATCAAAAGATTATAGATTGACCACGACCGTTCTTAGTCACAAGGGTGTCTCGCTGGTCCACGATCTGGTGACGCAATACTCCCTTCCGGTTGTTCACGCATACATGCGAGCTATCCAGCGTACCGCCGCAACAGCCGTGCGTGAGCTGCTCAAATCATTCGCGGTCAAGCACGCCGGCAAGCCACTCGAAGCTATGGACAGGATGGATGATGGTACCGCCATCCATCTACGGATTGACATTGACCAGGCGAGTGGTGACGCGACGTTCGACTTCACTGGTACAGGACCCGAAGTGTATGGCAATTGGAACGCTCCGCCGGCGATTTGCAATTCGGCCGTTATTTACTCCATGCGATGCTTGCTAGGGTCAGATATTCCGCTCAATCAAGGGTGTCTAGAACCCATCAAGATTATCATTCCGGACGGCTCATTACTGAAGCCAAGTATGAATGCGGCTGTGTGAGTCGTCATCGCCCGTCCCTCAACGGCTTGTGTCTTGGACTAATTCTAACACTATTGCTTCTGCAGATGCGGTGGCAACGTGCTCACTTCCCAACGTATAACAGACGTGGTTCTGAAAGCTTTCGAAGCATGTGCCGCCTCGAATGGTTGCATGGCCAATCTCACTTTCGGATATAACGATGGTGATCGCTCGCTCGGCTTCTACGAGACTATTGCTGGAGGTTCCGGTGCTGGTCCTACGTGGGTAGGAACAAGCGGTACTCAAACGTGAGTCTAGTTTACATACTCACATGTACCGGCTCGCTTTGCTCAAGCTTATGCCCTCGAGTATAATAAGCTGATACGATGCACGTCTCTGTCAGGCATATGACGAACACGCGAATCACCGATCCGGAAATCATGGAACGACGTTATCCTGTCATCCTACGTCAGTTCACACTACGACCAAATTCCGGCGGTGCGGGGCAACATCGCGGTGGAGACGGAGTCATACGGGAACTCGAGTTCAGGCGACCAGTATCGTGTTCAATCCTCTCGGAGCGAAGGGTGTATCAGCCGTATGGCATGCACGGCGGCGAGCCGGCCTCACTCGGACTGAATCTATGGATATCGAAAGATGAGAACGGAGTAGAGAGGACTGTGAGCATGGGCGGTAAGAACACAGTACCCATGAAAGCTGGTGGTGAGTCTCTGAGCATACAAGATCTTATTCAAGGTCAGATATTGATGCTGTATATTCGTACAGATCGCGTTAGAATCTTGACTCCGGGCGGCGGCGGGTACGGTCCCAGTGGACAGCCGCCGAAGGTGGTCGTGGGCAAAGACCCGATGTTCGTCGCGAATGGAGGTGCCAACATGAGGAAGGAGCAGCAGCATACCAATTAGAGCGGTCATCTCGCTACAGACAAAGACAAGATCGAGCTTCTACTGCAATTATTGACTTGTGGCAGTAGCGTTAGCATGCATACATAAAACCATTCATCAGCCCGCCAATCTGAGCTATACCTTGTCTGCCTTTGCTGCGATCCCCTTGCTTCCCATGAACACTTCCGCACCGAAGTAGAGTGCGAGAAGCTGTTCCTCGGTATTGACGACCCGCCAGTACGAGTACTGTCACGGTCATATCCGGCCTTGTCAATACAGTCGCTCGGAACACGTACTGCCGGAAGTCGCGGAGGCCATTTCCGGAAACCGGTTCATCGGTTACTGGGTGCAGTGTCAGGCTTGATTCCTTCTCTCGAGGACAGGTGTCCATGATACTCGACACCTCTTGCATCCACGTACTACCTGCTCTAACGAGCACCTCCTGAGAATACTAAAACTGACAGTAACACTCCACCACAAGCCGCCTCCGATCTCAGCCAACTTGTAAGAAAAGCCAGCCCGAACGATGTCGAGCTCAACCACCCACTCAGTTGCGCCTCCACCTGGAATCTACACTCCGCTAGTAACGTTCTTCGACTCTGCTTCCGAGCTGGACTTGGAGTCCATCAAAGCGCACGCTTTACGCATAGCGCAAGGTGGCGCCGGGCTCGTCATTCAGGGATCCAATGGAGAAGCCGTTCACCTCGATGCTGCAGAACGGCAACTGGTCATCCAGACCGTCCGTCAGCACTTGGTCGAGAACAATTTGGCCGACACAACGATCATTGCGGGCTGCGGCGCGCCGTCCGCTCGGGAAACTCACAAGCTTACGCGCGAAGCGGCAGAGGCCGGAGCGAGCTATGCGCTTGTCCTACCACCTTCTTACTGGGCTGCGGCAATGACCAAGCCTGTCCTCATCGCTTTCTTCGAGCAGGTGGCAGATGCCTCCCCGATCCCAATCTTGATCTATAACTTCCCCTTGGTGTCCAACGGCGTCAATATCGATTCGGACACGTTGATACATCTGTCCAAGCACCGAAATATCGTCGGATGCAAGTTGACCTGCGGTGTAAGTCCATTTTGCTAATACAGTACTACTCTATCCTCCCAGATTGTAAAGCATTAGTAAAGCGAGACTAGGTGCTAAACTACTAATTCCCCCAGAACATCGGCAACTTGCATCGTGCTGCAGCGCATACTTCGCCCGACACATTTGCGGTGATGGCTGGCAAAGGCGAGTTCCTGCTCCATGGTCTTGTAGGCGGAGCAACGGGCTGCATTGCCGCATTGGTTAACATGTAAGTGGCGCGCAGCACAATGTCTCAGTACAATCATCTTCAGTCGGCTGTGGGTTGGGCTGACCACGCGATTGCCGTCGCAGCGCACCAAAAGCCCATGTGGCGGTGTACAAAGCCTACAAAGCAGGCGACCTGAAGCGCGCCAAGGAACTACAGGACCTACTCTCCGATGCGGACCTGGCACAGCAGAAACTCGGCGTGAGCGGGCTGAAGCTCGCTGTAAGCAAGTTCTATGGTTACGGAAATGGGCTCGCGCGCAGTCCGTTGCCTGCTGGAAACGAGAGTGCGTTCGCGGCTCAACAGGAGACTCTGGAACGGCTGGTGGAGCTAGAGAACAGTCTGTAAATCCTAGATTCACTGATCCGTGCTTTGGTGATTATTTGTCGGTGATGTACATCTACTGTATGGCCACTCGTACAGACCGCAGCTGGCGACCAGCGACCCATTGCACGAATGATTAAGCACGTTTTGTGCGTAGCAGATCGCCTCAGTCCAAAGACGATCTTATATAAAAGAAACGACAAGTTCCCTCCTCTGCCATGAATACTATAGCTGTGCATTCTCGATCACTAGTCTATCCTATCGATACCTGTATACCTAGAAATCTACAACAGTCCTTCTCACTTGACGACCTGTTCTTTCCGAGCGATAAACTATACTCTGACTCCGCGCGACAATCATCCAGTCGCATGAACAAATTCATACACGCAACCGATCTCGATCCTCAGAGTCGAGTGCAGTGAAGCGTGCCGGCCACCACTTGAATAGACAATCAGCTTACAAAAAGTACCTGAAAGGTTGTTGATCAGCAACAATCCTCTCAACACAGCAGACACAGGGTAGGGTTCAGTGAGGCAGGCACTCACTTGAAATGAGGGTTGTGGTCACCCAGCTCAGGCTGGTCTGGAGCTCCCTCCGCAATCAACTTCTCTCTCTTGGCGTTGATGCTTCGCAGTGTGAGAGCCTGGAGCGAACGGAGTCATCAGTACCATCACCCTGATGTGGCGGGAAAGTGGTAAGATGACTTACAGTGATGACCGTCAAGATCAAGCCCAGTGCTGACAAGCCAAGCGAGATATAGAGCGACCTGGTGTAACGGGGACTGAGCGTCGAGATGTAGATCGTTCCAATACTGAAAGAACCGATCGTTAGCGGATTGATTCAGGATCTGTGAGCTCCGCGAGAGAACGCTTCGCTATAGAGAATCGACATACGCAGCACCGGCAGAGTTGCCCATCAACTGGTTGATACCAAACGCGGTGACCCGCTTGTAATGCCCAGCAGTGTTGTTCGAGATCCATGACACGTTCAATCCGGGAATACCGTAGAGACCTATAGGTCGGCTGGTCAGTCAAATGGCTTCTAGAGTGACAGCTTATTCACGCACCGAGAGCACAGATGAAGACCCCGGCGTAGCGACCGCCTTCTGCCTTTACGCCAGCAAGAATACCGTAGCCTACTCAGCGTTGTCAGCCACAGCAGCTCGGTAAGCGACGAGTGTTTCGGAACTCACCGATCATGAGGAATACAAAGCAGACAGCGATGAAGGGACTGCGCATGCGGTATTTGTCACTGAGTCGGGCAATGATCATGAACGACGCGGCTCCGACGAAGTACACGGGGACAGTGAGCAGCTGCGCGTTAACGTTGCTGTATCCCATTCCCTTGATGATGGCAGGCATGAAGGTCGTTAAACCGTACAGAGTGATGTCGCCGCAGAATTGGATCGTTCCAGTAGCGTATGTCTGAGTGGTTCAATCATCAACGACTGCTACAACGCACAGGTCCGGTATATTTGATAACTCACCTTCCAATCGCGCAAAGCTTTACCAACCTGCCTCCAGCTGAACTGCTCGTCCGGGTTGTAGAATTCCTTGTTGATCTCGTATCTGATTTGGGCGTGCTCCTTTTGCTCGGCATTGAGGAACCACGCGGAACCCATATCATTGGGCAAGTAGAAGTAGGTGAGAGGCGCTATAGACAATGATAAGATCCCTTCGACCTGTTCCGGTGACTTGTCAGCAAGACTCCTACAGTGTCCATCATTGGAAGAATATGCCTCGCATGTGCTCGAACGTACCACGTAGAGGTATTGCCATCCGACGAGCGAACCCTGCTCGATGTGAACGAGTCCGTACGCAATCAAACCGCCAAAGGCACCCGACAAAGCAGAGCATAGGAAGATGTACGACATGCGAACTCCGACCTCTTCTCGGCGGTAGATCATGAAAACATAGCTTGGGATATGTCAGCGTGACAGAAGATCCAGTAGTTGGAGAATACTCACACTGAGATACTGGGGAACAGGCCTGCCTCAAACACTCCAAGAAGAATTCGGATGGCAAGAATGTCATGGTAGTTCCTCGCCCATGCTGTCGCCAGCGTAAGGGCACCCCAGACAACGGCGGAGCCGGATACTGTAGAAGTGGAATACCCCGTCAGTCATTTTATAACATCGATGTTGGCCACACGCTACTCACGGAGTACTTTAGGCGTGAGGATTTTGAGCAAGTTGGACCAGATCGGTTCGAAGACAACATAGCTACGCAGTATATCATCAGCTTACGCCAAAAGGGACGAGTATTCGCTTAGACTCACGTGGCATAGACTACACTGACTGCCGCCGAGTATTCCTTGGCTGCGAACTATCAGCAACCATGCTCTACGTCGCGAGACACCTGCTAGCCGCAAGAGCCCTCACCAGTCAAGCCAAGTGTAGTCGACATAGATGGTTTTGCGATATTGGCATTTCCGCTGAGAAACGATTAGTGCATTATCAGCATAGGAGATTTTGTTGCAAACAAGTCAGCTCAAGGCGACTTACATGTTACCTCGATCAAGGAAGGAGAAGAGGTAGAGAACCTGCTTAACGGTCAGCGATGCACACGCCGCTTCCATGGTAGAGGATGACATACACCGAGGATTGGGATGATGTATGCATCGAGCTTGCGGGTAAGCTTTTTCTCCGAAATTGGGTCGAGGTACGGCTTTGACCCGTTGGAGTGGTGGTGTTCCAGATCGTCATCGACAACATCGATCTTGGGGTCCGCGGTGGTCTTCTCGTGGATGTCGGTTGACTATCGAGTGTGACACAACATAGATCAGTACCATGCGTCTCTCGTGCAAATGGACGACTGCGAGTACATACCATATTGGACATGGGTGTTGCTGGACAAGTGTACGGTAGTGTTTGTTGGTCACGTCTTCGTGTGCTAGATGGGCTCCAAGTCGAGGCTAGCGATAACAAGCTGGCCCAGATATATGTATATGCGCGCTGTCCCAATCGCTGCTGTTGCTTATAGCCCCCTGAATGGGTAATTGTGTGGACAAGTACGTATCCGGAACATCAAGGTAGGTATCCGGAACATGAGCGGTCACCGCTGTATTTCGGTATCGGACACGACATGGTCAGGAGTGCAGGAGCAGTTGCTTATCATCCACACTAGTAGACGAACGGAGCACACTTCCATCTTCAGGCACAGGATCGGGTCACAACTCCCCGTCGGTCTTGTGCCGCAAGGCCCCTCTTCAGTCAGATTCACACTCTGCCTATGCTATATGCATAATCAATGACTTGACATGCGCACTGGCGTGAAGTGCAATCTTGTCCGTATCGTAAGGACTTTACGAGGGCTATCTGTCTGATATCAAATGCATGGCGAAAGGCTCGTGCTGCATCTCGCTGGCCTCATTCACATCCCCTTTAGCTTCGTGAACACTGCTACTTGACCGGTTTGAGCTCGACCGTGATCCAACCTGCGAGCGCTCGTCACTGGTCCAATCAACGACGGATTTGAGCCCCATATCACGGACTCAAAAGCTTGGGATCACTTCTAGAGTCGACTTTCGCTCGGCCTTCTTCAGCTGTCGTGTACTCAGCATGGACAACCAATCTGAGGTGATGGGGCAGCTCGCGTCGGAGACTGCTCTTTGCAGTTTCTTTCGAGGATGCGTGAACCTTCAGCTATTGCCATCAAATACGCCCGTCGCTTCAGTTTGCAGTCAGGGTACCGACGGGCGCCGTATACCTATATCTGGCATTCCTTTGGCGCGACTGCGCATCCGGTGAATTGGCCAATAGATGACTGAGGATCAAGGCTTATCGGCGATCCCGTGATTTGGAGCACACTTCCGCCTCCCCAACGCGTCTTCTATCCGGCAATTCCCTAGGATACTGGCTGGCATCTCTTTGGTCACAGCCGCACAGCGGGCCCATCGCAATGGTATGCATGAGACCGAGGCCAATAAGCGCTTGCATGCTCGTAGCGTCCCATTACTCTTAGCCGCGTCATGCATAAATGACCTGTGGCCTTGAGTTTGAGACCTGAATGTCAGCCCTTCAGACTAGTACGAGAGCTGATAAGCTTTCTTGGCCAAGTGGTACACGCTGCATTCCCTATTGGACTATCAGGGACCGATTTACTGTCAATGTTTTGGCTTTCGTGAATACTCGTCATCTTCTACTTTCCTTGTCTGATTGAAAGATCGAAACTGTCATGCTCGTCTTGTCGATATGACGGACCGACACGAGACACCGTCCGACATGCTCGCTTCGTTGGCGGCCGCAGCTACGCTTCCGGTTACCACGACCGATGAGCATGCGGATCCCTCTACGCGGCCTCTGAAGAGGCCAAGAGGCAAGAAGAGTAACGTCACGAGAGCTTGTGAGAACTGCCGCAGAAAGTGAATACATATCCACAAACCTCATGCATGGTACCACGCACTGAGATATCGTCCCACGGAAGCGCCGCTGATATTCGTCATTTCGCAGACGAACCAAATGCGATGGTCGGCCGAGATGCTCCTCGTGCCAGCTACACGATCTCGAGTGCGGCTACGTGCCGGAGAAAGACGGTCGACGGCTTGCATCCAAGCAATATGTCCAAGCACTGGAAAATCGCTTGCGCCAACTCCAGCATCAGATTGAGCGGACTGGAACGGGTGGAGAGGAAGGTGACGCGAACGATCATAGGGCTGCTGCGGGTCTTTCGGGTACCGTCGAGGATTATGATGGTAGAGATGGTGTAGCAGGCGGTAGTGGAGATTCTCGTCATGCGAGGCTAGGCAGGGAAGCTGGTGCGGTAAACATTGATGGCCGAACAGAACCAGGAAGAACCATTGGAGCTTTAAGAATCGTGAGTCAGCTGTGCCCGAAGTATACCCCACTCGTCCACATCAGAGTGTTGAATGATTTCCATTCGCTTCTCATCTTGGCTGTCCATACTACCGTGTTCTGCGCGGTTGTCCTGATGCCTGATATTTCTGCAGTCCGAAGCCGGCTCGATCGCTCACTATGGGCCTTCCTCGGCCTACATGCATTTGCCCGACGAGGCAGAGGAAAATCAAGCAGCAACGTCGGACGAGGATGAGGCGCAGGCGATGGGGACCGCAGGCACATTCTGTCATGTGGATGAGATCGAATGGTCAACTTTGGCATGGCAGCGATATGTTGCACCCGCAGCTGGCCTTTCTCCGGGCGTGCATGCGGAGCTCTTGCGCGTCTTTTTCAGGTGAGCCTCACATCCTTCTAATCACAGCCCCGCCTGAATTTGGCCTTTGCGGCTGACAGTCCATTCCAATTGTAGACACCTCAACTGGTGGTGCGAGTGGTGCGACGAATCGCAGTTCCTGCGCGATCTCGTTCACGTTGCTTCAAATATCGCTCCTCTAGCACCGCTGGCTCCAACTAGAACGCAGCACTACTCACCGATGTTACACAACGCCATGCTCGCATTGGCTTTACTCAATTCTCCGGAATCTCTGCCGGCACAAGAGGGCGACCCGAAGATCGTCGCTAGCGCTCTCGCCTCCCACGCTACGAGTATGCTCGAGGACGAACTGCTGCGGCCGATGACGACCACAGCTAGAGCTACCATGTTACTCGGCTCGTACCATTTTCACAATCGGCACAGAAATCTGGGCTGGCTGTACGCTGGCATGGGAGCTAGGACGGGGCAATTGTGTGAGTGTCAACCGTTGTGTTGTTGGGATTGCGCTGATTGCCATGACAGTGGGACTCAACACGGATTGCCAGGAATTGGTTGATCGACATCTCATAACGATGAGCACAAAACGTCAGAGGGATCAGACGTTCTGGACTATATTCATCCAAGATAGGTGAGTCTGCTGGTGTCGGATCCCTCAACCCTTTGTGACCCACTTCGCGCCGTCATCGCTAGTTAGCAGCTTCCGTCTTGTCGTTGCAGACTGACTCTCGCGCAGCCTATGGTCTTTCAACGTCGGTCGCACCCCTACCTTCCATGTGGAAGACTACACAACAGCGCTTCCGCTCGTGCGTGACAGAGACGATGAGGAACCTTGGCCTGCGTCAGCCCCGCGTTCGTCCGATTCCAGCACCAGTAGCGGTCTTGGCGATCGGCCAGCATGGCGGAGTTCGTGTTTGTTGTGGACGGCCAAGCTCATCAAAATCGGGAACGAGATTCATCGCAGTCTGTAAGTGTCCCGGATCTTGAGTCCCTCCCACCTGATGGATTCATCGACGCAAGTGACATTACTAACCTATGGTCGGCGAAATCAGGTACCGAGTACGCCAACCAGCTTGTGGTACCATGGCGGGTCTCATTTCCAAGCTCGAGTGAGTGGTACTTTGGATCCGAGATGCTACCTTAATGTCCCGTGATCTTGTTGTCGCTCTACTCTTCAGCTCAGAACCTGACCTGACCCCGCGCACAGGCTGGACCTCGAGGCGTGGCTCGTCCAGCTGCTCCCGGCGCTCCGTACCGAGGCTTGGCAATGCGATGAGATGCCGCCTCATATCCTCAACATGCATGCGGTGTTCAATTACCTTCGAATCCTGCTGCACCGACCAGCATGCTATGACTACCTATCAACGGAGGAAGATACTAGGCGAAGCTCGCTGCAGGCTTGTGAGACAGCTGCGTGCGTTCCTCTTCCGTTCTGGCCACCTAGCGTGCATTCTGCTCCTGCTGATATTATACCACTCTTCAGACGTCAGCTGGTGGAACTTTTCGCAAAGTGCCCGTATCTGCGTCACTCGACCACAACTCTGCCAAATATCGCCTTTACCGCTGGGACAACCTTCCTGTTGATCGCAGCAAGGAACGACAGGCCACTTCCAGAATTCCGAGAAGCCCTTTCTCGCGTTGATCAATGTATCGACTATCTCCGTCAGATGTCCTGGCCCGTTGCGTCGGTTGCGACTAGTATCTTGCAGCGGCTGAAAAACGAGTGGGTACCCTCCGGACTTGGTGACCTGGTCAATCACGGCGAGACCAGCGTGGTCTCCACCTCTGGCGGCGGGCCGAATGGCTCATTGGACCGGGGCACCTTGCATGCACTCAAAGATCCAGACAGCGACGTGTCCAAGATACTTCGCAGTATGGGATGGCAGCCTCCCGCGGAATCGACCACCACCATACCGCCATTGATGCAACAGCAGAATGCGGGTCCTATGTTGATGCCTTCCGGCTTTGTTTCCGGATTACCGACTCGTGCGCCAACGCCAAATTTCCCGGGAGATCGAGCATTCTCAGTGGGAGGAATGGTTGGAACAGGCAGCATGATAAGCGAGACAAGGGGTACGATTGCCCCGGCGTCTGTGCTCAGCTTGCCGCACATGCCTGATTACGGTGTTGGTGATCTGGGCAATCTCGCTTCGTTGTTCGGGGACTCGATCTCGCATCCGCTATGGGATCGTGAGTGTCTACCCTCCGTCTTAGTGACGACTTGTCTTCGCAAGTGCAGTGGCTGACTCTCGATTTCCAACAGCGCTGAGTGTGTGGCCTATGGGCTACCCTGAGGGCACAGGACCTTTTGCGGGCTGATCAATGAGAGGGTAGTTTACAATTGTGGTGCAACACCCATCACACCCTTCCTCTACCGTCTCGTACTGGGATAATAAGCCTGCATACAATCTCGGATAGCTCTAGTAGTACAAATGATGACCCATAGGTCGTTATTATGTCTACTTGCACACCCCGTCCTCGGGCATGTCAGAAACGTACATGTATCCCGTAGCGTGGCTGATGACCCTGCACGGCAATTTGGAGTCCATGACGACCTGCTGAGGCGTCACGCCGCACCCCCAATACACTGGTTCTTCACCTTCCTTCATGGATGTCGGTAAACCCCAAGTCGGGTTTTGACCTTCAACATCGTCGATGCCGAGTTGAGCAGCACCCGCACGCCCGTATGCGACTGGCTCGCCGTGTGCACCAACGAACGGCGCGGTGAGATCTCGTGCTTGCTGGAATTGCGAGGGGAGGAAAGGGCGCATCGAGACTACCATCCGGCCGGAGAAAACTGCGTGGGTAACGGTAGATAAACAGAATCAGCGAGTGCTCTAACGAGGTCATAGCTGTAGAAGTCACGAAAGACTTACCTCCTGCTGGAAGCAATCGCGTCTCCGTTCTGTAGCACGGGACAACCCTTTTCAATGTATGATGTCTCAATTCCAGTCCGCCCTTTTCCAGCGCTCCCTCGAAACTGTGACTGCAGCCAATGAAGAATGCTACACTATCGCTCTTCCACTCGTCCGTGATGTCCTCCTTCCTCTCAACCAGTTCCCCGTTCTCATAAACGCAGTACCGGGCTACGTCTGTACGTATATCGCTACTCCCCTTTGTCGCCAAGTGAGAAGGAACGGTAGGATCGCCTACAGCCGTTTCGCCTATCAGAGGACAGGGCACGGGGTTCCGCTTGCACAGTAATCGGAAGTCATCGGCGTATTTTGCTGGTAAGATCAACAGGTTGGCTTGGGTGTATCCGGCGCAGAGACCGGCGGTACCAGAGCCAAGGAAGGTGTTGCTCCGACATTGCTCGCGCACTTGAGCAGGCGTCAAGGTCGCGTCTGGCTCGTCGTGAATGAAAGGCATGGTGTGCGCTGTAAGTGTTATGCGTGTACGTGGAAAGATCCAGTGAAAACAGATAGCCGTCTGCTCGTTACGACGATATGTATACCTGTTAGAAATATAAGCATGACCTACCTACCCTGCTCAAGACCAAAGCTCGGTGAACGGAACATGAGCGCAATGCAGGCTAAAGTGCTTATCTCATGACACCGAGCCAGCCGGAAATGCGCTCCGGGCCAATTGGACCCTGAAAAGGTGGTCACGATGCATCAAGTGACCAGCTTCGTGGCCATGCCATGTGCATCCTTGACTATGCTTATGCTGGGACCGACGTCGCTGAGGTAAGACGCGGGACTGCATGGTGCGTACGTACATGCTGGTATCTCCGCTTCACGGTGCCGAACAGCTTGTGCTGCCTTGATCTCCAGCGGAATCCCAGCGGGTTAAGCGCCTCGAGGGGGGTATCCACCAAAGATAAGCCGTGCTCTGCAAATAGCGAATATACTCATGAAAGAGACGATGTGGTCAAATATCGCCTCCTTTTATCCAATAGCTCTGCTCGATCACAATCAATGACAGGCCGGCGTCTTAGGTCTTTGTCACTCCCTCTTCTCGTGGCACTGACGCTATAAACCGATCCTTTCAATCGACACAATGGGTGTTCGATCCTTTCTTAGAAGCTAGAGAGGAAAGTGTTTCGATACGACGGCGCTTCTCCAGTGAAAGTGCATACATATGTCGGCCATATGACCCACTTCTCTCCATTAGTCGTACAATCCCCACTCGTCTCTCCTCCAATTTCACAACCACTGACTTGTACGCGCGATCGATAACTTACCCCAACAACAATCCCCCGCAGACTGATCAATTAGTCTCTACTCAATATTACCTTATCGTTGACGAACCAGAGAACAATCGGCCTCGCGTGATCATCATGATGAGCAACCCGGCTTACAGGGGAATACCTACAGCAGGTAACTTGGATGAGGAACGCGATCGTGGTACGTGACTGAGGACCTCGTTCGATCTGCAACGTAAACGCGCAGCGTGCTGACGATCCGTGTTGGAGCGACAGTCATGTCCAGACTCCACGCACTGCAAACGGGGGAGGACATATCGTTGTCAATGATTGAAGATGCCTGCTTGATGTTGACGATGCGCGATTCGCAGATTTCTTCGAGCGGAGCAAGCAGAGTGGAGTCTGCCCTTCGAGAAGTCTACAATACGCAAGACACGTCAGGCCCACTCCGCGCAGCCATCGTCAGTGCTCACTTACTCACTACAGACGAGTCAGTTTCTCGAATCAAAGCTATGCAAGACGAACTCGAACTGGAATTGGCCACTGGAATTGGCCCATTTCCGCCGCAATGGACAACACCGTGATCCTTCTGCGAGAACGATCATTGACCTCAGCCGCAGGCCTAGCGGTGTTGTATTCACAACGATGTCAGGGACGGATTACGTCTCTTGGCTAGACCAACAATTGACTTCAGACGTGCCGGGAGAAGCGGCGAAACTTTCGAAACAGGGCACTAACCTGTTCTTCCTCGAGGTCTACCCTGACCTTGTCGCTCATTTGACAGATGCATCCACCCTCAATGGACCACGTCCGCCCCCTGCTCTGAACAAGGAATCGCTGCAGTGCTTCTCCCAACCTGCACAACGCCACGCCGTGAGAATGCAAGAAGGTCTACGTGAAAGTTTCGGACGTACCCGTCAGAGTTGTCCGAAGGATTATTCCCTCAAAAACCTGATGTCTACACCATCGCTGGAAGCTCAGAGTCGCGCCTTGTTTCAACCAGTCCCAAAGGGTCAGACTTGGGAACAGTATCTGTCAAATGTGAACTACCTCAAGACCAATCAAAGCAGCATGTCCGGATCTCAAGTCGACAAGTCGACGACCCCGGCCGCAAATACTCCATCCCTATGTGTAGCTGATTTGGGAACCTTGGAAAGGGTCTCTACATTTTGTGTACTCGAGTAGTAGCGTGTTCTGGATGATATTTCAGGCAACCGACTACGTATATTGTAAGCCCAATTTAGCATGAGCAGGCGACTCCGATATAGCGCAAGCGTAGTATTTCCATGTCCATGTTATGACATCGCTCTACATACCACTGTACGCTGCTCACTACTCGGCGACTTCCGCTCCATCTGCTGCACCGTCACCACCGATCTCCGCCAGTGCTTTTCTCCCCCACGCCAACGCTTCCCACCCTTCATCGAGCCAAGGAGCGATCCTCAGGCTTTGCTGAATAACACCAACACCCCCTTCTTTAGCTTCGAGGATATCCGCCACACCCCTCAACCTCTCTCTCTCCGCCTCTGCTTCAGCGCCCAAGTCTGATACCTTCCCTCCCGTAGCAGTAGCCGCGAGGTACGAGAGAGCCTCTTCCGTCTTCCCGGCACTGATCAAGGCTGCTGCTAGTTGTGTCCTAGCTTGCACTGACGGATTCGCGCTAGCCGATTCGGTCAAATACGACAGTCCGTCTTCCTCGAGCCCTTCGGACAGCGCATGCAGGTACAATACCCGTTCTGCTTGACCTGTAGGATCCTCCTTGACTCGATCGCCAACAGGTCTGGAGAGCAGCTCGGACATCGCCGCTTCGACCAGATCGGAGTCGGATGATACGACGGCAATGGCTGCCAGAGTTGATATAACTTTGAGAGACGGTTTCTCTTGCGACAAGCTGAAGGATCACAGTCAGCAACAGCTCCCGAATAGCTGCGGTATGCCACCTATAATACTCACCATTCCATGAGGTTGGTCTTTGCGGTCTCCTTCGCCTCCTCCCCTCCCAGACCCCATAAGGTCCGACTGAGCAAAACGGCAACTTCCTCCTTCATTCTCCCGTCTTGCGCACCAGTCGCCTCATCCAGACTCGCCTGGAAAGCTTCCAGAGATTCTGCGATTTGACCCAACCAGTAGTGTGCCAAGCCCTGCAATAGGCGGACTTGGGCTTTGATCGGTGCCGCAGACAACTCGGTGTTTCCAGAGACGAGCTCCCAGCAGCTGTTCAGGTGGTCCAGACTCTGTTGGTATTTACCAGCTGACAGCTGTACTCGGCCAAGATTGCAAAGAGCGGTAGCATATCGCGACTCGATCTCAGCAGACTCGGTCTGCTCGAATTCCTCCTCTAGCACACCCGCAGCTCTTTCGAGGGATGACGCAGCTTCTTCGATCAAACCAAGACGTTCGGTGATGAGTGCGTACAGATGCGCAGCGGTAAAGTCCCGAGGACGTTGATGACAATAATGACGAAGCGCGAAAGCCGGCTGGTGCAAGAGAGCTGCATCGATGTCGCTGTTAGGGGACAGGAATCGCTCGAAAGTAGAAGCCGCCATAGCCAAGTCGGCCTCAAGCTGAAGGAGTTGTGGTAAGTCAGCTTGACGCTATGCCGAAACGAGGCTCTGTAACATACCAAAGACCCTGCGGATAATGTCACAGAATGTGCAAATAACGCTTTGGCATGCTCCTTGTCACCATTACGATCAGCCAACATAGCCTGGCCAAACCAAGCTCGAGCGTAATCCGGATCGATGATTTGCGCCTTGTAGAAACACTGGTTGGCAAGCTCTCGATCGTCCAATCGTAAATATAGGTAACCGAGATTGGCCCATACGATGGGGTCCTAAGACAAAGCAGATTAGGTTCATGACGAATATAGTCGGAAGCTGTTCATTTACCTTGGCATAAAGCTCCAGCGCGATGACGAAAGCATGCTGAGCGACCTGAGGTCCAGCTGTCCCGCAAATCACACCAAGGGCGTTCCACAACCTCTCGTCTCCGGCATCTCTTTCTAGCGCAATCCTGATGGCCGAGATGGCAGCTTTGAGACAGGCAGTCCTCTTTTCACCCTCGCTCAGCTTCTGAGCAAGGGCGTGAAGGGCAGTCGCGAGGTCGTACAGTGCAGGATCGGCGACACGAGGTTCGTTCTTCAATAGATGAGCTCGATAGGCGAAAGCGAAGACCGATGTCGAGAGCGTATATTCCAGATCGGGAGACGTTTGCAGCAGGTTGGCTGCGTGACCGAGGCCATCCACTTGTGATCGACGATCGACATCGTCTTCCACCAAATATTGAAGTACTGGCTCCAGAATCGCGGCCGATGACGTGGCCTCTTCGATGCTGGACTCCTGGTTGCTCAGCTCGAACGTCGCATCGCCAATAAGCTTCCATGCCCAGGGTCGATGGCTTCTTGCACCGCTAAGCAACACCGTAACAGCCAAAGTGGCTGCTTGGTGGAAAGCTCTCCGCGAACGCTCTCTGAAGCCTCCAGCTCCAGTCTGCCTTCCTAGCGAAAGGCTTGCTTCGGCCAGAGCGGCAATGATACCGACTTCTTTCCCATCTGTCAACTGCATGACTTGCTCAAATGCCTCGATTGCTTTGTCGAACGCTCCAAGCTGGGATTGCGTGTCTCCGATGTCGTACAGTGCTCGCCAATTCTTCGGGTCGTGCTCGAGCACATGCGCGAACGCCTTGAGACCAGCTATGTGTCGTCCGCACTTCACGTACGCTTCGCCCAGCATCGTCCAGGTGGAAAGGTCGTCAGGTTCAGCTCGAAGGGCAATCTGATAAGCTTGAGCTGCTTTTGCGTAGTTCTTGTAATGCTGCACATGCGTTTGAGGCAAGTCAGCTGACTTGCTATGATACAGGCAAGGGACATACCACTTCGGTAGAGCCGAGAGCTTTCCATGCCCAGCCATTTTGCGGAGCAAAACGTCCCTTGGCATTCATGACCTCTCCTCCTGCAACTCCATCGAGACCACCTTCGCCTTCCATGACTCGTGTAGCAATCGTACGCACAAGTGCCCACTCGTCCTCGTTTGCATAGCCGATGGCCAATCGGTGTGCCGCTTCGGCTTGAGTAGCATCAAGTTCAAACGCTTTTTGGAAGCACTTCAGAGCCCGCTCCTCATCTGGTGGTGTCGCTGACGAGTAACAGAGACCGAGAGAGGAGAATGCCGGAGCATAAGTCGGGAGAGCTCGGATAGAAGCCATGAACCATTCCTCGGCGTGTTTACGACTATCTTCATCTGTGCAAGCGGAACAGGGTCAACGGACAAGAACGCCAGAAGCAAAGGCATCGACAAACCTCCAATCAACCACTCAGTCTCTCCGAGACGCCACCATGCTCGGGCCCGAGGAAACGCTTCATCGTCTCGTCCTTCCTGCTCCTTCTTGGAGTCTCGAATCTCCACGATCTCCTCAAGGATATCACGACCCTCCGCAAGCTTTCCCTCCTTTACAAAACACCAGCCTAGTTCCTCCCTCGCGGCGATGCCCTCATCCGCACCCTCATTCAATTCAAGCAAAGACTGGAAGAGCTTGCGCGCTTGCGACCACTGACCGGCAGCTTGGTTTATCTGTGCTCGGGCAAAGATAGCTTCGGCATTCTCAGGATGGTCTTTGAGTACACCATTGAGAAGACGAGTGGCGCGTGGGTGGTGCTTCGGTGAAAAGTACGGAACCAGGGCCACAGCGAGATTGGTGTCGAGTGAAGCATGCACGCTATCCATCTAGAGTCAGCATGATGTATTTCGAGGAGAGCAAGTTCAGCTCACTTGGGCATCGAAATACCCCGCTCAGTTTCCAGTTCTTTGACAAGAGTTCGGCCCTTTTCAGCGAAAGCGATGGCATTTACCCAGTCCTCTTCTTGGACCGCAATTCGAGCCATAACCCGATGCGCGAATAAGGACTTTGGCAAGTCGTCAAGAAGCCGCTATAAGTCGAATAAGCTAATCAGCTGTATGGCTTCTTGGTTGTCGCGCAACTCACCGTCATAGCAGCAACAAGCTCGTCTCGCTCTTCCTGGTCGATATCCTCAGCGAGGACGCCCTCCTTGCCCGCTGCCCGTCGCGTCTTCCTTCGTTCCCGAGCGTTCATGCCAGCCTTATTCTTCCGCCCACGAGGCTTCTTGGCAGACTTTGTAGCCTGCTTCTCTCCGTCTCCGTCAGGAGCGACCGCATTCTCCGCAGCGTCGTCCTCTTCCGGGTCTGGCAAAGGGAGCTTGAACCATCGGCAGTAATCATCGATGAAGTCTGTTGTGCGAGATTCTGGAAAGGCTTTGGCGTATTTATGAAGCAACTCCAAGTCGTAAACTGTTTGGGTATCAAAACTAGGTCCATTTGTTTCTGGTCACGAGCAAAACCGACTCACAGAGCGTTGGCTCATCTTTACTCTCAAGCATCCATGCCCAGCCCTCTTCAGCACCCTTCCCTGTCACGTCAAGTAATACGAAGCCGTTGGCCAATGCATCGGCTCGCGCCAAGGCTTCTGCTTTGGAGGGCTTAGGGAAGCTGGAAGGCTCGAACAGCGAGGGTGTAGGTAGACCAGCTGACTCTTGGCGACCCTTTCCTTTCGGCTTCGAGTCCGACGGCTTCTCATCGGCCCTGAATGTGCCGATATCAATCGTTGGTTACTGGCAGTCTCGCTCGAGCAATAATGATCACTTACGATAACGCTCCGACAAGTCTACGCCAGTATCCGAATTCCTGCATCTCTACCTCGCGCCTAGTGTCTTCCGGTGCATCGGGATGCGATCCGACCTCTCTCAAGAGTTCGACAACCTTCAAGCCTAACTCTCCGCTCAAGACTTCTGCGTCAGTCTTTCTTCGCACCTCCTTTTCTGGCCCTGCACCCAATCGTGTCCTGCCAGCCTTCACCTTTGCTTCGATAGCGATGTGCACTAGACCTTGTTGCCTGATCAAGAGATTCAGAAGTAAGGGAAGCGAGTTGACGAGATGTAAGGCATGTGGTAAGGGCGATGGAAGTGGTGGGAGGACTGCGAATGATCGCGGTGGGTAGATCGGAGCGGGGAAGGGAACGTAGGACCCTGACGGAACTGTGACAGACTGTAGGAGGGGAGCTACTGGCGAAGAAGGGAGTAAGAGGTTGAGAGCGAGATACAACTACGACGAGTTAGCGAAATCGCACTGTGTTCAAAATCGATCGCACCTTTTCCTCTGGTCCGCGCTTGCTGCGTAGCTCGAGAAAGTCCTGCAAGACTGCCGCACACTTCTCGGCATCTCCACTGGAATATAGTCGTCAGCATGTTGAATCGAATTCATGCTACACAATCAACTCACTCGTCGTATGCCGCTTGTACGAGAACCTCCAAGAACTGGCCCAGCTTTTCCCAGCTCTCGCTCTTCTCGTACAGTCTTCTCACACCTATAGCGGCCAGCGGATGTGAGGGCTGTAGTCTATATGCGTGTAGGTATGACTGTATCATTTAAGATGGAGGGTCGTCAGCTTACGTCCCATGACAGAGCAGTAGAGCGTGAAGCTGACCTTCTCCGCTTCGTCCGTACGTTCCAATTGCGTCAACGCCAATCCGCGAAAGACCAAGCTGATAGCGACAGAATTAAGATCAGTGAGCTACCTCTACGTCGAAGGGGTACTCACACTTGAGCTGCTTCAGGCGCGTTCTCCCCGATGGATTTCAGCAAAGACGTAGCTTCGTACAATGCCGATTCCGAGTCCTTGTTCTCCAGGTGGGTCTTTATTGATTTCAGTGATTTCTTCGTGGTTGCCATGCTGCGTTACTTCTTGTGTGTATTCGTGCTGGGTATATGGGCCGACTGGTGTGGTCGCTTGCTGCTAACTAGTTGGTGACAAGAGGAGGAAGAAGAAGTGTCGATTGCTGAAATCTCGATGAGATGACGCACCGTACGAGTAGCAGGCGACAGTCACGTGATTCATCATATCAGGCTCTTTGCTACAACGACGAGAACAGCATGATTATCGTTTTGAAAGCGATTGATGCTACACTTGCTCTTCGTAGATACCACAAACATCATGGGTCGATCTCGTGAGTGACGACTTTAGCTGACTTCTGAACAGTGAGAGAGGCAAGCTGACGCCTGATAATGTACAGACGCAAAGAACAACACGACACAGTCGACGTTGACGTACTATGAGCGATCTCTTCTGCGCAAAGATTCGCAAGCACAGAGACTGGGCCAAGACTCATTCAAGATCCTCGACGCGTGTTATCTGTGTCTATCCAAAGTGAACGACCCAGTAGCCTGTTCCCAGGGACACATATACTGCCGCGAATGCTGCCTGTCCAATTTGATCAGCCAAAAGGCGGGGATAGAAGCGCAGAAGAGGGAGATGCTGTTATGGGAAGAACGCGAGCAGGGCGAGCGGGACGAAGCGAGAAGAAAAGCCAGGGAGAGGGTGGTGCTGGATTTCGAGAAGGGTATGGGGCTAGGTGCAGCAGGAGGCAGGAGGTTCGATATTGGTGAAGAGAAGAAGTCGGAAAAAGGTCCAGAAAGATTCCAGCTGGACTCAAGCGCAGTGGACCAAGCCGCTTCCGAAGCAGAGGAAAAGGCTCTTAAAACAATAGAGAAGGAACAGAGGGAGTCCAGGAAGGCTAAGCTGCCTGCGTTCTGGTTACCGTCATTGGCCCCCGAGGGAAAGCTGGGTCCGGTGAAGGATATCAAGCTGCAAACGCTCTGCCAATTTGGCGGCACACCTCATCCCATATCGTGAGTTTACTCATTCTCCACCTCGATTGGAAGTGACAATTGTCTGACTGGCCGGCGTGAACTGGTGATAGACGCAAAACCCTTCTTCCCGTCATCCTGACTTACCCACCTGCATCAACCTCGACATCCGCTTCATCCTCTGCGCCTAAACCCATCTGCCCTTCATGCAGTAAAGAACTGTCAAACGCGACGTCCAGTATACTCCTCTCCTCAAGATCACCTATTTCAGCGACCAACGGGACTAACGGGCACGAGGACGGCGATGAGGACGGATCGAGGAAGAAGAAGAAACAGAAAAAGGATAAAGAAGATCCTTTGGTCTGCGGCCATGTGGTCTGCCAAACCTGCTCAGATACCATCGTCAAGCCTTCAGGGAGATGTTGTGTCTGTGAGGCCAGAGTCGAAGATCAAGGGAGAATACCACTGGGTAAAGAAGGTTAGCTAGTCACCCTGTCTCAACCCCTCGTCTGGACTATCGCTGTGCTACTTCGCGCTGACCTTCAATCGCCTTACAGGAACCGGCTTCGCAGCGGCAGGGGGCGCCGAGGTGAAAAAAGCCACTACCGCTTTCCGCGTGTGAGCCGCATTCCGATATGAAGCGCGATTTATCATGTATGAAATGCATACAGAAATAGCCCAACCGCTGGCTCCACAATGTCTTTCCATGATTTGTTTCTGCTCGACCAGAAAAGTGTGAAGAAAGCACTTTCGCCAGCTTCAACTAATACGTCACCTAGACGGGGGAAGAGCCGATGTGCAAATTCTTCTTGGAGCTGTTGGTGGCGTAGTCGAGGTTCTCCATCGACTCGCCATCAGACGCTTCGGGAATGTCCTTCAGCTCGAGAGCTTCTCGGTTGACTCCGCGGCGCTCGGCGGGTACCTGGAAGGACTGCAATGTCACGTAAAACGCGTCAGCTGATGGTCCGCCTGAGCCACGACCGCTGATCGCTGAAGAGAACCGCTGATACAGTACTAACCTCGACATAGGTATCGGTCGTGACGTTGACAGTTGCCTGTTGGAGTCTGCCGGATCCAAGAGCGTACGTATTCGGTTTCTGTGAGCGCGGGACGGTTTCGAGATCAGCACACAACCGATGAGCAGCGATACTGCTGAAAGTTGAGGCTTTCAAGGACGAGGACCAGGAAGATGATAGGCCGGGCTTACACTCTGCTTCCATCCGCTAGCTGAGCCCGTTCCCAGCTCTTTCCTGAGGCGGAAGCGCGAGTTGAGCGTGGC